>JAFFZH010015338.1:57924-164103 GCA_018420115.1 Euura saliciscinereae | reverse complement strand
AGGCTGCCGTCCCATGGCCCGGAATTTGTTCCGTCTCCACGAACTCGGAATTTAGTGACTTTTCAAGCGCCAATCAGAGGCGTTCCGGCCCCACTGATTTACGGGATACATTTCTCCTACTGTCCCATGGTACGGAATTGCCGCGCTCGGAACGATCGCCGGCGAATTGCGATCGTTCCTTTTAGCGCTGAATTCGAAATGCGCTACTGTGATTGGGTGCCGGCTCTTCCGGGCTTGTGGATTCCGTGTCATGGGACGCCCGATGCTGACAGAGACGGATATGAGAGGTTATGGTATGAATATTTTCGAACTATATAGGCTAAAAATTGGGTGATATTGGGTCAAACCTGACGAACTTTTTCATTGTTTTTACTTTAACAACAACTACAACAAACAAATCAATAAATTAATTTCGCATTATGCTTATAAGACCATGGCATACAGAGATTTGTTTGACAGTTCGCAACTACTGGTAGTGCACACGGAACGGAATGTCCAGAACGCCTCTGATTGGCGCTTGAAAAGTCACTCAATTCCGAGTTCGTGGAGACGGAACAAATTCCGGGCCATGGGACGGCAGCCTTACATCGTGGGCCGGAACGCCTCTGATTGGCGCTTGAAAAGTCACTAAACTAAAGTCACTAAACTAAAAAAATGACTGTAGCATGCTCTTAAGTTTTCAATTTTCCATTTAATAATTGTTCAACTTTCCAATTCGAATTCAAAACTAACTAATAATCGATGTTATCGACATAGTATGTCGATAAATCCGTGAAATCTCGATTTTAGCGACAAAACTAACTAATAGCCGATGTTATCGACAGAGTATGTCGTTAAACGTTAAATCCCGATTCAGCGACATAGTACATATGATTTGGCCGGACCCGCGGGCTTACGTACTATTGACATAAATTGTGACACAAGGTGGACAATAATATGATGATGATTATTTCCGACATTTTCTTTGGAAAATTGACATCAATACTCATTTCGAAAAGTGAAAACTTAAGATTCTATGGAGATCTTGTACATAAGTAAACGAATATTTGGACGATTTCCGATTTCGGCAAATCTCCTCCGACCTCCGTCATGGCCCTTTCGCAAGAGCCACTCAACTCCGAGGCGACTCTTAAATTTCTGCTTTTGACGAAAAAACTATTGTCAGTCACCCAAGGAAGAAGTTGCGAAAAGCAATTGTTAGCTTTGTTCTTGAACGAGATTAATGAATTGGATTACACAAGTGCAATCACTTCCGACAGCAATGTGAGTAACGTGATCCCGAATGAGCTAACCTCGAACGCTGGTGTAACTCGACATACTCGGATAGCTCGGTTTTGTTAGTTTACGTTACTTGATTTTTCACCAATCTCATTGATCACCACATAGCGCTCATACTCTCGCACGCATAACCTCTGAAAGAAATGTTTACGATAGCGCTACGAGCTTGCAACGGTTGTCGGTAATATCTCATTAATTACAGGCAACGCTACTTCTAACCAATCAACTGTGTTCCGTGATCCAACCATCCGAGTTGCAGCTCGTCAAAGCCACGAGCCAATTCATAGTTAATCTAGCGAGATGCGGGGAGAGATTTCACGGTCGAACTTTTGTCGCTTCCAAAAGATGGATCGTGGAATGTCTCGAGTTTGCCGACGCCTCGGCACACAATGATCTACTTCTCGCTCTTCAGAGTCTTCTGCGTACCGGTCCGTTTGATATAGTCAATCTGGTGAGTATACCTCGAACTTGTTCCATTCATCCATTTGATTAGCCAACTACTGCTACCACCTACCAATGTTACATACCGTTCAGGACTTGAGAAATTTGCTGGGAGAAGGTCGAGTACTATCGAGGTTTATCTCAGGAGCCAGCGAATGGACAGAGACGCACTTCTTTGCCGTCTCCTGTCTGGAAGCAATCCTCTTAAACAGAGAGGAGAATACTGCTAAAGTGTCTGCGGAATATCTGCGGATCATTCAAAATATAGTTCTGGATACAATGACCTCTGCTTCTTATGAGACTCGGAATGAACACTGCTATAACAAGGTAGGATATCCATTGAATCATTCCGTCTCTTTGGATAATGAATCGTTCTGGCATTTTCAGATTGCAGTTTCCTGTTTGCGAACATTGCGCAGCATGGTGGTCGACAAAAGTGGTATTGCAAGAGACTCGGATACTATCGGAAGGATCTTCGGTGTGGTCCAGAGTTTTATGCTCCACGGAGTAAGGGGATATCCACCCTCGAAGCCACACCGATTACGCCCAGCCGCTATGAACCTCCCGGAAGCAGCCCACTCGATACCCCGAGGACGGAATCTCAGAAGCCATAAGCTCAAGCACAGGCGACCGCAGCCCAAGAAGGATGCGACTCAAGTGACGAGCGATGTTTTGCCCCGAGGTAGAGGATTCGCCGGTAGACACCCCAGTGACTCGGATCCCTCCGATACGGAGGCTCCGAATCCTGCTAGGCTCGAGGCCGAGGTTCGTCTCGAAGCTTTGCGACTGTTGAACTCTGTCGTTCAGAACACACCTAGCCGCGAAATGTTCGGGTACTGGCCTCAACTTGTAGCTAGCGGCTCTCAAGCGGATGCTCGCGTTCTCACCAGGTGTATTCTCAGAGAGCCTGCGTCGAAAGTGAGACAGGTCGCTCTTTGCACGCTTGCAGAGTTGCTCACGGGAGCCAAGCTTTTTTTGATGCACGCAGAGGATGCGGACAGATCATCTTTTGTTACATTCTTTGGAACCGTGAGCGCCATGATTGAGGAGTTGCACTCGTCACTCTCTTTACTGCTAAGCACCGAGCGAAACATCGCTGTGCTGACGCATGCTCTGAAATGTTCAGCCGCGCTGGCACAAGGGACACCTTACAGCCGACTGAAGCCAGGCCTAGCAACCAGGTTGGTCAGAAACTGCAGGCTGCATATTCATCACAAAGGTCAGTGTCTACGGGAAAATTGTTTAATTTTGAAACGTGGATACGCAAGCTCAGATTTTTTACTCAATTTTTTCATCTCCCTGCTTAGATCCTACGATACGAGTCGCGGCTTTATCGGTCTTCGAAGCCCTCGCCAATGCGGATCCAATTACGCCGGAGATCATTCAGATTTTTTTGAAACAATCCAATTCTGACACGGACACAGAGCTGTGTCAATTGACCCCAAGTGCTGCGAGTGACACTGGAACTGATAATGAAATCCAGTCTGAGGATATCGATAATTATGACGAAGAAGCTAATTACAGACACGAAGAAGCATTGCAGGAGAAGGAAATGAGCTCGCTACTGCATGTGTGCCTTAACAATGTTTCAAACGAAGTGAGCCTGCTCGATTATCATACATATACTCATTGATTAGTAGCCCCCTCCTCCCGTCACACTTATCCGAAATCAGGAATAACTGCCTAGAATGTACCCAAAGTCCAAACGTGTCCGCCCCCCCAGAGTAAGCGAAAAACAAAACAAGTTAAAAGAAGAACGATTAAACTTGAAACGCATTCATTGGAACTTATATGTATCACAAACAATTCGTGAGAAGGGTACAGTCCTGTATACTGTTGGAGAAATTTGACTAGAAAAAATGTCCCAGAAAGTTCACTCTACATTTGTGTTATATTTACACATTTTTTTAGTCGATATAACACAAATATATGACATTTTAACATCGAATATGTTTGACATTTTTTTTTATTTACTTGAACGATAAAAAGTGTCAAAATTAACATAAAATTTTAGGTGGACCTGCTCTGACATTTTATTTCTAACCGTGTAAGCTTCGAACTCGGTAGTATCGAATTCCCCTGCACCTGAGTAAACGACCTTTCCCCACGCAAGCTTGAGGCACCGCCCAACGTCAGAGCTGCAATCAAAAACGGCATAACGAATCATGGTAATTTCAGGATGTCAGTGTTCCCGTTCGATTGGGGTCCGTGAAGTTGATCGGTGCTCTCGCCTTCAACATAGGGACCTTAGTTTTCCCATACCTAGAAACGGTGGCCATTGCTCTGGTCTCTGCGGCGTCAGGACCTGAAACGCCTGTGGCTCTGCACGCCGGCCGTGTTATCGAAACAATTGCTGGCTGCGTAGAAAACTCTCCGTCCAACGCTGCAGACTGTCAGGCATTCTGGAACATAGTGTTTGACCCTGTCACAACCCTCGCTCAAAGTTCACATACAACTCTGAGAGAAGTGGCTTGCGACTGTCTCGGCAACCTCGGCTGCCACACGATATCGCTATTGTCTGTAAGTCTTACATTATTTTTAACCTCCCGTTTCCTCTGTTTTCAAATAGGAAAGAAATTTATCACTAATCACTAGAAAATGGAAAGTTGAGTTTCAACTAGATCTCCACGTTTTGAAGAGGTCTAGAGAAACACCTCCAACCATTTTCAGATGGATGACTGCGTGCGTGCGTGCGTATGTATGTACCGCGAGCCTTTCTGACGAAATGAAACCCTACGCTACCCCAGGTATACCTGTGGCCTGTGTTAGGCATACCTGGGGTGGAGTGAGGTTTCATTTCGTCAGGAAGGCTCCGTGTATGTATATGAATCTGTGTGATCAATTTTGTGATCGACGATGTCTTGGGATCGAGCCATCGGATTTTCAATCGACGCAGCTTTTTCAAACTTGGAACCGATTAGATTTTGGCTCGGATCGGTTTAGTACTTTTTCGGATTATAGAAGTGACAAAATTCTCAGAAACAAAATGAAAATTATCATACCTCGGGAGCAGATTGACAGATCAAAATGAAAATTGTTACCGGAAGGTATTTTGCATAGCGGATCACGAATTTTCAGACAGATTAACAAAATTCAAAATGGCGAATCCGAAATGGTACAAAGAAATCCGAAATTAGCAGGATTTTTTCATCACGAATACACGGAAAGTTCAAAGTTTGGTACGGGCAGGCCGAACCTGCTCGTTTTCCCAAATCTCCTCGTACTTGTGTATTCAAGAGTCTAGGAGAAATTCCCACAACAGTTCATGGTGTTGGGCTATCTTCGTTGATCGTATATTACCTGCAAATATCGTAATATTTTTGCCGCAGAGAGAACGCAGTATAACGATCGTTACAATTTTGTTCGGAGCTACACGAGACGAGGAAAGTGCCGTGAGGGCAGCTGCTCTCAGGGCGCTTGGTATGCTGGTAGAATTGCCGCCTTTGGAGGATGATGTCGGCTTTCTCATGGACCTGGCAGATGTCGTTTGTCTCGCCCTCGAAGACCAGAATCCTGGGGTGAGAGTAAAAGCTGCTTGGACATTGGCGAATCTTTGCGATTGTTTAGTGCGTCAAGAGTGAGTGGTTTCAACTGTCTGCTGATAATATTCTATTCGTTTTTCATACAAAATAAGGCAGTTGGTCGATCGTGCGATGTACTCGTAACAAGGCATAGACGGGCGGGGACAAGGGCCTACGTGCCATGTAAATCCCATGTGACGCAGGCCCTTGTTCCATCCGTGCCTGTACTCGTAGACCTGGGTAACACTTGAATGATTTTTATGTTCAGTCAGCATTTGAATTGCACTTGCCAGCGTCTAGTACAGAATATCCCTGTGGGTGTTGCTTCCTGGATACATTTTTTATTTCATTCTCGATTCGTTATTTATTTATTTATTTATTTGTTTATTCACGGGATAGGACATCTCTTTATACATGGGAAAAACAACAATAATAAGTAATAGCGGGGAATTGCCACAGCACAGTGAAGTACAGAAAAATATTCTAGAGATGAAGCACAGGTAGAAAGCATAATCCAACTAAGTACAGAGAACAGATAAAAACGGAAAAAAGGAAACTTACTGGAAATGGATACAAGAAAATATTTTACCCAAGTCCTGTCAATCGGAGATGCATCCATGTGGCGCTTGTTTCAGAGGAAACAAGGATGTCGAACCGATTTCCGTGCGAGATCTGTTGCCGCGGCTCCACAAGGCGAGCGTAAAAGCATCAAGGGATCACGACAAAGTCAAGTGTAATGCGGTGAGAGCGGTAGGAAGCACCTTGTACTTGTGCCCCGACAAACAAACTCTCAAAGATACGTCGCAGGGCCTGGATGCGCTTATAAATTGCGCAGTGACGGGAAACGACATGAAGGTCGGTTATACCTACATTCGATCGAATGTAAACCGATTAAGGGCATGCTGTACTCGATCGTTACCGACATTCAGATATCTCCTAATATCCAAGTCCACGGAGGTAAATCGCAAGAAACAGCTTCTTAGTGCAATTCTACTCGTGATTCCGCACAGATACGTGCGAAAATGTTTTGGATTCAATATTAAGGAATGGCATGGTTTCTACGAAATTACTATCATGACTTCGTAGAAACCATGCCAGTCCTTCATTTTGGAGTAGATTCAAAATATTTTCGCACGTATCTGTTCAGAATCATTTGTAGAATTCCGCTACGAAGCTGTTTTTTTCGCGATTTACTTCCGTGTACTTGATATTCGGAGATACCTGAATGTTGGTAAAAATCGAGTGCAGCATGCCCTTGAAAAGCATGAATCTCAACTTGGATCAGACAATGAGTTGCAAACTTTTTTCACTTCAGGTGCGATGGAATTCCTGCCGCGCTCTGGGCTTCGTTCTTAGCCACGAGCCAGACAATATTCTTCCGTCAGTGTGGAGGGTGAGCGAACAGATGTATAGACAAAAAATAGTACGGCAAAAATGTAAGGAAAGCGGGAGCGCGGTTGATAGTTGGATGTCCTTTCTTTCTACAGGATCAAGTATTTCCAGCTCTGTGCAGCCTTGTTTGTCACAGTCCGAATTTCAAAGTTCGTACAAACGCCGCGTGGGCACTGTCGGTCTGCCAATCATATGGAAGACACGTATCAACATTATGGAGGACTGTGGTTTCGGCATTGGAAAACTCGCAACATGTGCCAAGCTACGTCGAATACTCTCACCGAGACGCGCTTGTCCAGCAGGTTGGTGCCTTATACTCAGATAATGACTATTTCATTCGTTAATTCGTAATTTATTCATTCATTTATTTATTTATTTATTTATCCTAAATATGTTATAAATTTGTAACATCATTCTTGGCCTGCTCACCATTTGCCTCTTGCGATATGGTTTACAACAGTTCCAACTCATTATTATTATTATTATTATTATTATTATTATTATTATTATTATTATTATTATCATCATCCTCGTTGTCGTACATACTTGCAAAGACTTTCGTATGAATTCGTGTAATCTCTATTTTCAGTTATGTCTTACCCTGAGCCATCTGGCTCTTCATACTACGGCAACAGAGCTGCCAACATTGTGGGAGGATATCAGGGATCACATCGAGGATACTTCTATTCTAATGAAACAGTTCCAGGTGTGTTCTATGGATATTGTACATCATAAAATGAGTATCAAGATTTGGTAGAATTGGCTACACAACCGTTCTTCTGCGCTATACAAATGAAAGGGTTTGTGAATTGAAACAGCAGGTGCTTATGGAACGGCCCGATATTGTGTATTAATTAAGAGTAGAAAAGCACGGCGATGATTCACAATTGGAAATTGCAGCGTTGAACCTCGGTTGAAATATATTAATCGGGAATGCTTTTCACTGTATCATTTGCATCATATTTTCCACATGGGACAAGTTGTGGTCTCATTTTCCATCTACTCGTTGAATAAAACGAATGGTGGACGAGTAGCTCGCGCGAGTCACCTCACCTCCGTTTACATCGGATGCTCGGCGCTATACACAGAGCTCGTCTCTGGAGTTGAATGTAACAATCTACTTCAGTGCCACTCCCAATTATATGTATGCAACGAATGCTTATTGTCCAAGCTTGTGCCAAATCGGTCATTTCTTTTCCAGGAACGCGTTCTACCCGAGAAGGCTGGGGATGTAATCAAAGCAAAGGAACAAATGGCGAAACACGCTATGAACGCGTCAACCTCTCAGGAAAGACGAATCGCCGATGCGCTGACCCAACTATTTGAACGCTCCGATCGTTACGACAATTTGGATGTCAGCTCGACAATAGATTGACCACAAAATTCTAACAAACTCCACTAGTACCGGTATATGATGAATAAATTTATGCTATCTCAAGTGAATCAAATCATCCGATCTGTCAGCAGTTTGTCACATCATTTGTAGATCAGTTCTCTCTGTATTGACACGGGACGGAACGGTCGGCTATCCGTAACAGGCTGACTATCAATTCTACACTATTTGGCACCTTGGCTCAACCGTTGAACTCTGATTCAGAAATTTCTTCTTGAAAGTTGGTACAAAAGGTCCGTCACAAAATGTATAAATAGTTTATCAAGTATTTTGTGATAATATACATATACACGTATTCCATCACTATCGCCGTTACTTTTGATCGCACGAGTTTCAGACTCGACGTCTTAGTCGGATTTGCCATCGTCACCCCTGTTCCCCGGGTTAGCGGATGCATCTTTTCGACCGTTAGCATCCTCGATCGTTTTGCCACCCTCTGCTCCAAAGTTTTCCTCCGCATCAGCGTCCTCCTCGGACGTGCCGCTGCGGTCGCTCCGGCTCTCCTTGGAGATTGACGACTTGGATTTTTTGTTCACGTTCTGTTTCTGCTTTCTCTTCATTCTTTTGGCTCGTTTCTTGGCTGTAGCTTTGTCCGCCGCCTCCTTATTCTCTTCCAACTTCTTGTGATATTCGTCGTCGAGAAGTTCCTGCAAACGATACGTTCATCTGTCAATTTCACGTCGACTTTCGACAAATGATCGTGGAGTGTAAAAAAAACTCATCAACAATAGAGAGAAGAAAAGAACGGACCTTCTTTCCTTTCTCTTGAATAAATTTCTGTCGAGAATATTCCTTCCGTCGGAGGTGCCTGTACACGTGGAACTCGCCGCTCCCCGCACCTGCGCTACTTCCCATCACGTTGCGAACAAATTCTGGTACAGTCGGTGTATTTTTCGACCTTGGTCTTTCGGGTAAGAGCACAGGCTTGTTCTGTGGACAAGAGAGCGTACCGCACGCTTATAATTTATAATTCCTTGTTCGCCCAAACTGTGTATGTATTCATTGAATGATTCGATTCATACGAGCGCGCGATACGATCCCATCGGCTAACCAACAATTCAGTCATGAATCTGCTGAGCGGACAAGTCAAACTTGATATGAATGCCACCAATATGGCGCATAATTTTTTGGGTCTTTGCTAGAAATTCCATAGGAGTTGCATCGATTTACGACGGTATGAAATAACGTTACGTCTCTGATTGTGCCAGAAGACAATGCCGTCCACGGTTGGGGAAGAAAAACGTGCCATTTCGACTCAGGAACTAAT
The DNA here is from genome assembly GCA_018420115.1 of Euura saliciscinereae. Lineage (NCBI taxonomy): Eukaryota > Metazoa > Arthropoda > Insecta > Hymenoptera > Tenthredinidae > Euura > Euura saliciscinereae. Next base: position 154,811 of record JAFFZH010015338.1, on the reverse strand, counting down.
TTTCATTGATGCGACACTGAAATTTGGGATGTCTGAAGTATGAAAGATACGAAACACTTTTTTCCAATACATCAAATCATTATTCAATCATTTTCTCATTCGCTCAACGTCAAACATAATGAAAAGAAACCCAGAAAGTTCTTATTGTTAGATGTATTTGAATATGCTCCGAATTTGTATTGCTTATACTCCAAGCACTCCAAATTTCAGTACTGTATCGCACCTGAGCTTCGCGCCAATACATATTATGAATAAGCCGAGTCGGTTGACAGTAACCACAATCCCACGAATGGGACGTGAATTGCGAGTGAATTGTCTTACGGGATTTTTCATGAGCTTCGTAAGTTTCAACCTCTGCAAATCGACCGCGGTTTTCGCCACAACTGGTCTTGCCGTCGTCTCTCTGACATCAGATTCTTTCTCTGCCATTGCGTTTCTTTAAAGAATAATAATAATTGTATTTTTTTCGCGCTTGCTCTCTCTCTCTCTCTCTCTGTCTAGTTCCAGCATGTAAGTATAAGAAAATCGGTTTTGATTGGAAATACTGATTTAATTCTTTATCACTTGCACTGCAGTGCTAATTGATGACAAACATGAAACAAGCAAAGTTTCGAGGTTAAGCTACGGGCTCCGCACGTTTATGCCTTATGGTGAGTTTACCTTGCTCGAGTCTACGGTTGCTTTCCAACTAGAGCCACACGCTGAGACACTGTGATACCATTGGTCCTTTCCCTTAGATCCGACCAATCATGTCGCTGTGTGTCTGACGGTGTCTGTTTTTTTCGTTTTTTCCCTTGTTGGAAAGCTCCCACATACTACCGTTAGGCACAAACCCACTTTTTCTGTCAGCTGGTTAGCTTCTGTCAGAGACTGTTGTCCACACTCTACTGCAGGCTAGCAACAGTCCGATCATTATTGACATTTATCCGCGCACCCGTCACAATTGTTGATCACATCGGTAAATCGGTTACATCCACTGATCATATGTAGAGATCAGTGGTTACATCGGTTACATCGGTTACATATTCTCCCCGAAAATGCGCGATAATCGAACACTAGGTTAATGCCAGCAGCCAGACATGTCCTTGATCAAAATATATTTGTTGCGAAAGTGTCGGTATGTTGACTGTATCCCCTACTACCTCATTACGTTGGACGCGCACAGATATACGTAGACACGCTCTTTGAAGGTTAGGTAATTGATCAAGAAATGACTGATGGTGGTTGTGGATTTGATTGCAATTCCCTGGTCTCATAGTCAACGTATCTGTTATTACCTTTTCTCTGATTCTGTTTCGAAACCTTTGCCACTTACGGCATTTGAGACAAGAAATCAGTGGTCGACGATGGATAGCTTCTCAGATTCTTCGAGGTATGATCTCGACTCTGTGACATCGACAGATTCGCTCCGCTTCATCGCTGATGAATTTCGTCTCCGACACGTTTCTACTCCCGACACATCTAATGCAGAATTGCTGAAGCGACTCGCGTCTCTGGAGCTCGAGAACGAACGTCTGCGAGTGGATTTGGAAAACTCTCGCCTAGAAATAAACGCTAAAATCGCGTCCAACCAAGGCCTGAAGGACACGATCACGGAACTCTACATAGAGGCTCAAGCGGCGCTTCAGGATAGGCTGAAGATCGAAAACGCGTTGCAAAATGCCAAGGGCCAGGTTGTGGCTGTAGAGAATTCGCGGAAATGGTACGAGGCGCGGTTACATGACCTACAAGCCAGCAAAAATGGTTTGCAGATGGAAATTGACACTTATCGGCGGTTGTTGGTGCAAAAGCACCAAGTGACTTTGACGTTGACCGCTAGGTGCAAGCAATCCAACATGGACTACTCTGAGCTTAACAAAAAATGTAAAATGGAAAGGAAAGAGCTGGACGCAGAGTTAGAGTCCTTGAGGCTTGAGAGTGTCGCTAGCCGTGCGAAATCGCAACCTATGGTCAACAATCGGGAACATCGTTTCTCTCCTGATTTGTCCACCAAACTGGAAACAACAGAGGACGAGCTACGAGACACGAGGGTAGAATTGAAAGCTATGGAGCGACGTCTCCAGAATTTAGAAACAGCAAATAATTCATTGGAAAGTACATCGGTGAAACACCGGGAACTAATATCGAGCACCGAAATGAACGTGAGAAGGTGCGAGATGGAGAAAGACGAGGCGAAAAATCGTTTAAGCAACGCTCTGATCGAACTCGATAAAACAAAGTTGGAGCGGAATGTATTACAGGCGACGCTTTTGACTTGCAAACAGGAACACGGACAGGTAGAGCAGGCGATGGTACAGCTCAAGTCTCAACTAAACAAAATGATTGCTCAATACAAGCTGGTCAAGAATCGGAATACCGAATTGGAGTCCAAAGTTGTGTCGCTGCAAGAAATTAAAAACGAAAACATGGCTCTGAAGTCACGATCCTTCGAGGCGAACAGATCTCTGTTTAACAAACTGAGAGACTCTAAACGAAAGATCAGATCTCTGGAGGAACAACTCGGCAAGATGGACTGCAGGAAACAATTATCCCAAACGGTGGGTAATTAATTTCATGTGATGTAAATTGTGAATTCTCGTTACAACTATAAATGTTTTGAATGTTCTGATTTTTTGCAGAAACTCGAAACAGAGATTTCGTTACAAGAGTGTCTGAGGCGAGCTCTCGAAAGAAACAAGGTGACTCGATAATACATAATCCAAGAGTATAATTCTCCAATGTTGGGCTGGACTTGCTAGCTTCGATTCATGTTCATGTATTCGCTCTTTGAGCGTTTCTGCCTCTCCTCTTGATGATGGGATGAGAGGTCATCGCATGGCCGTATTTCTCGACGTTAACGGTACGGTTGTGAATTACAGGAGCTTACGGATCGAATGAAATTAATTTCAACGGCAAATGCTTTGGAAGAGAGTATCGACGAAGGATACGCGGATGGATGCGCTCACGGCGTAGTCACGGATCTTCCCTCACCGCCGCCGCTGGATCCACGATTAGCGCAAAGTATATATGAGATTCTGGCGAGTGGGACAAATTTTCTGAGCCCTGTGGAAGCAGGTCTCGAGGAGCTGCGGCAAAAGTTCCAAACGTTCCAAGCTGGCGACGACACGAGATTGTCAAACTCTGGTCAAATGTCGCCAGTCTCTCCTAGGAACAATGCTAGGTCAGTCGCGTGATGTTGGTGTGAAAATTTATGTAGAATTAATATATTAAATGATATATTTACCAAATACAGATGTTACTTTACAATAAATAGTCCTACATCAGCCCGTATATGGCCAGTTCCATAAATTCAGACCACTTTACGATAAATGATGTCTCGGAGCTATTCCATTACTCTGCAGAATAATGAAGTGAGCAGATTGAAAGTGTTCACACTACTATATTTTGAGCGTAAAGAGTCTACTAATGAATTACGATTCAGAACTCGTGTTATTATTACCAGACCTGTGAATAATGCTTGTTCCAGATTAGTGGCTAAGAATAACGGCAATTGAAGCAATCTACGCAATATTCAATCAATTCGATCCGTTTCAGAATACAGAATAATTGCATAGGCACAATTACATGTTACCGATAAACTATCACGGTGTTCGACAACATTCAGCAGCAATAATATCATTTGATCACCTTGTTGGCCAACAGCAAATTCGAGACATACATATCGATGTACGACGGACTACTCGAGTAATACATTTTTTAAATGCTCAGAGTTGTAGACGGCGAGTCTGGTTAATCGTTGATTTTTTAGATTATGAGTAGGAGCGAGTCTAAAATTATGTATTTACCAAATCACGGTAACAGAGACAATTTTTGTCCAGCCCTCCGTCTTCATGCGGCAGGACACAAAAATATTCTGCACGATAGAAAAGAAAGGGTTGGCGACACGCGGTCGGATAAGCATTTGAACAATAATTTGTGGAGAATCACCGACGTTTATTTCAGTTGTTCAAAAACTTTGCCCCGGACTTGACGCAGAGCCGAGTGTGCGATTACTATTTTTCTGGTGATTCCTGTACCAACCGTGATGGCCCGATAGAGAATGTGCAATATTTGGCAATGTAACAAAGTACCTACGAGTTGGAGTCTTCTCACATCAGAATGTTGATAAACATTCGACATCATACGAGATCGACGTGTTTAGGTTTGAAAATATTCGACCACACACCGCGCGAGTGGGGAGTAATTCCGTCACAAGGTCAGACACCTATGTCGTGCACACTTTCTCCATCTGCAAATCGACGAATTTGTCTTCGTCCTGGAGCTGGGAGCCGGAGGTGTGGAAAATTTTGACTAGTTTCTTTGAGTCATTATGGTATAACAAAGGTTTGTTCTGTACGCTTTTTTTTATTCTCACATAAGGACCTCGGTATCTCCAAATACATTTGACCCGAAAAACATACGCGCGGCGGAATTTCTTGCAGAATGCAAATATATGTCAAAATCGGGTACAGCGTCCCTTTGACAGGTAACTTAGGTTACTCGTGTGTAATTATCAGCCAACTCTGACGGAAGATAATTGTATCTTGGTACGGACCTCGTCGCTTCTCAAGAGGCACAACCGTTGCGCAACAGCTGCTTTTTCCAACTATATGTTCATGTTCCCAACTGTTTCATATCGGAATCGGAAAATCTTTTATCCTAGCTCTTTCAGAACGCGTACCGATGTTTCGAGTTTCATCCGTTCGGAATGTTTTGGAAGTAAAGTAGGGTTTGATGCGTAGGGTTTACAGAACATGGGTGTCGCTCATTTCCATATAAATATGGCACATCTGAAGCGAATAAGTAAATTCTAAATTCTTACCGAGACCGAGTATAAAATATTGTTCACGTGTACTTATTGCTCACCGCGTTACCGACCGGCTTCAACGATAGTCTGAAATTCTAATCAACGACTGGTCGAAAAAAAAATTCCAATTCACCTCAACGGTATTTTCTTTTGACGGATGTGTTTGCTGGAAACGTGAAACTTGGTCGGACTGCTGGATTTTGGTGCATTGAAACAAGGTCGTTATGACTTACAAATTAGAGAGCGGAACGATTCTTCTCGCATATGGCTTTGAAGGGGAGACTAGATTTTTTGGTGATGTTGCCTACCCGAAAACTTGTGCGACGCCCCTCCGTTATATACATATAAACCGTTGCAGTGAAAATGATGCTCGACGAGAACACCTATAATTCTAGCGAGGCAAGAAGATTGAAAACTTGAAAGCGAAATCGAATTGCATTGACGACTAGACTACTGATGTTAATTATATCGTGTAGATCCAGCGGCGAGAGATACCAGGCGCTGCTGAGATTGTCGCGAGCCCATTGTCATCTAGGGGTTGTCTCGGTTTGCCTCGCTCTGTCGAAACAGCGGCGATACTGAGCTCGGCCCCGGCCCCTATTCCGATGACCGTGATTGTTGTGTCTTTGGTGATTTTGGTGCGACGGTCGAGACTCATGTTGTTGGTTGGGTTTCCGCTGGTCCGTACATTGTTGGGTAAGCTGCTGTTGAAATTCCAAAAAAACAATGCAGTATTAGCAAACTTTGCAAACGAAATTCTGCAACAAATCCAACTGCCCGAGAGGTCGGAGTGTTGGTTTCACTTTATTCACTCTTGAACCAATTTTATTGGGCTCAAGGTCTTTTTTTTATCTTCTACAACGATTAACAAGTAACAACCGTTGGTCTCACCTGTTGCGCGACGACTGGATCCTCTCGGCCTTGCGAGGCGGTTAGACTTGGCCCGGGAGGGCTGAGCTCCTCTGTGGTCAAAGTCGAATCGTCTTCCGTCCGCAGAAGCATCTTGACTCCCTCAGCTTCGAGATCAATGATTCCTCCCCTCTGTTGTTGTCGCAAAAATAAGGCAGCCATCTGGCGTTGCAATTCTCTAAGTTCCGCGGTCACGGCAAAGTCTTTCGCCGTCTCAACCTCCAGAGGTAGGGAAGCGGTGCTCAAATTTTCAACATCACATTCGATCGGCTCTCGGCACACCGGACATATTGCCTGCAGCATAAATTTTCAGTCTACAAGCGATACCTACGTTTCATTCCGACCACGGACGTACGTGTCTGCCTGTCGGGTGGATGTCACGAAAGGTACGAGGGTTCGATGTTACTGCGAAAATTGGAGTCGTTCGACGCAAACTTACTTGGAACTTGTTTGTAGGATCTTGCTGCCACTGCGGCACTTTTTCTCTTTCCTCTTCGTACTGGCGCTTGGCGGCGGCAACGTGGGCAGCCAGGCAATGGGAATGAAAGTGGTGGTAACATTCGGTCTTGGTGAATTCGTCGCCTTCTCGGAATCCGTACAAACAAACGGCGCATTGGCCAGAGGGAAGGTTGCTGCGGGTGAGATGTTCTCGTACCAGCTGGAATTTTTGTTTCGCTCAATCAGCAACACGATACGGTGACGGGAGCGATAGAACTACAAGGCTTAACTCCAGACGCCAGATAGCGTGCGAACGAAACGTCCCGTTTTAGGTATCTTCAATATCTCTCCGCTACTTGACCAAAATCTCTCACCTCAATCAACTCGAACATGACAGGCTGACCGACAAAGTCTTGGCACTTGGCTTCGGCGTCGGATTGGATAAGCCGCACCGTATCCTCATGCAAGCCCCTTGGATTTCGTAACGTAACTTCTGGAGAAACGTCCGGGTAGCCAGGAGGCAGGTGTACAACCAGTCTAACGCAAACGTATTGGGACTGGGAGTCTTCTCCGGTAGACGGGAACACTATTGTCTCTATGTATTCTGGATCGCCTCTGAAATGCAACGCTATATTCAAGTAAAACTGACTATCGCAAGGTGTGCGAGGCGAAAGAGAAGGTCGAAAGTTGCGGGTAACGTGGGTCTGAGAGGATGGATAGGAGGAAAAAAAACCGGTCCGATCGAGTCTTTGGGGCTGAGATCTCTGGTTGAAGTTTAGGGTAATCCTGTACGTAGGAAAGAAGTGTCGGTAAACTGTCATACTTTCGGTTCTCCCGGATGTGGAGTTCGTGATCCAGCAATATAGCTTTCAAAGCTTCGACCTCGTCGGTCACCCTGTACGGAAAAATGGATTATGAAGTAGATTCTAATGATTGTCGCTGACATTTTGAACATAGGTATGTAGCACACATCCTTATTCCGTGAATAATTTCTTGTACGGGTTAGGCATGTACGATTGTTGTCGTAATTCAATACCTTTCATCCGTAGCCGGCTGGTCAGCCATCCTGCGCGATAACAAATACGGTTCCCTTCGCCCAGAAAAATGTTACCCCTAATATGATATTTGGGATATTCTTGACCAAATTCCTTCTCAACGCGGACAGTCAGTCTTTCAATACCACTACATTCAATGTGTGAAGTGTGAACTGCGAAGTCTGCAATTGGCGTGGTCGGCCTGCGCTGGCCTGCGCTCCGTCTTCTGCTACGGTGGGGCTACGGCCACGGTCGTATACACAGGTCCGGCAACTCCCATGGTGGGGGTGGGTCCCTTAATGAAGCCAAGTGTGTTTTCGCCTGCTGCCACGGCTGCTGAGGCGCGCTAGAAGCCTAGTACAGAGTTGGAGTGTAAACAATGTTCATAACCTATTTTCTGTACATAACGAACGTCATAGTTTTCCTATAGTTTATCAACAAATTCAATTGCGTAACTTTAATGCATATATCAATGATACGATGTAAATCTGACCGTGATTAAATGATGTCAAGTAAACTATTGAAGCAGATTTTGTTAGTTTTTTTTTGTTGTTTTTGGGTGGAATTTCCGATACAAATCGCTGTGTTGTGGGATATTTTGGAAATTGCATCGCTGAATAAAAATTGATCGTTCGTCTATTCATTCAAGTTCTGTGTAATGAAAATTATTTAACCATTTCGCTAGAAAAATGTGAACAAGTTTCATCCGTATTACCAAACAGTCAATAATAAAATTAGTGATATGCCAATTGTACAGTCCTGTATCGATCATAAAAAATTGCAATAATAATATAAATAAATGTAATTGAAAGAATAACGCAATTTGGACGAAATATAAATTTATTCGTTCACAAGTTTTGAGGTTAGAAACATTGTTTATACTCCAACCCTGCACTAACCTACTCGGGCGCCAAAATTCAGCGGCCAATTCAGGAAACTTTGAAGCATCGCTAAGGGACCCACCCCCACCATGGAAGTTGCCGGACCTGTGTATTGTTGTATATCTGAAGTTCTCTGCGGGTCCGTCTCTATCCGTAGGACCGCGGAAGCGATCAGCTCCAAAGGTGCGGGAGAATTCAAATCAATGAAGGGAAAATAAAGGCGAAAGAATGAAGGCTTACGTTTAGAACTGATGATTCTGATATATTTTAAGGGAGTTGAGATAAAATATACGAAAGTGAACTTTCTAATATGTATGAGAAGAGAGAAGATCTTCTTCCGTCTAAATGAGGAATAAGACTGCGCGTTCCTCTTCCGAATCTCTCCCAACGCGACCCGGGTGCGTAGGCGGCTCGGTCCCGCGAAATCATCTACAGCCAATTAGGGGGTCAGTTTCCCTGAAAAATCCTCCTACTGACCGCCCTCAACTGACTCTCCTCTTCCTCCCTTCGGGGGTAGTGGGGTGGGAGCCGCGTACACCGCCGGGAACGCGGAAGAGCCCGGGGCCAGAAGGGTCCGTGCACATGTGCGTGGGAAAGAAACGACGGTCTTCTATAACAAAGGGCAACCTCTTGAGATGCCTTTCCTTAAATTCCTACGACTCACAATTCCTGTACCGTCCTGACAATGACCGGAACCTTCCGCACATGTGCAAGCAGTAAAAATGAAATGCTACTTCAAGAGTTTTTCTGCGCTACCTCCGGCGGGAAACGGTGCGCGGAAAGTTTTTCCACGCACCGTTATCCCCACTCCGGGCGCGCAGAAAATTGGAAGTATGGCTCGGGCGTATATAGGGACGCAGTGACTCGTGCTTGTGTGTCACACGCGCACTCGTCACGCGTCCCTCTTTCTACGCCCTTGCCATACAAATAACTATTCTCTTACAACATTTATGACCTCCTGCCTTTACTCTGGCTTATTCCTATCTTGGGTGACCATGCGTCTTATATATCTATGAAACAATATTCTTAACTCTAATCTTGAGGCTGTTTCAAATATTCCCTCCCTCGTTTGATCCGCTCATATCAATATGGCGGCGCGCGATGTTAATCCACCTACCGGGAGATTACAGGATACAACATCAGTTAGTTGTACTTTCCATCTACACGAGACGCTGTGCCACAGTGTCGACACAGTGCGACACTGTCGGAGGTGCTTGTTGGAAGTCGGAACGCCGTTTTAGTCCACCACGAAACCTACGGAGTGCACCAATGTAATTTTTACTAGACTGTCGTTTTTTTCCGTACTCAACTTCTAAAGTTTTGAACCGTGCCGTACAGTGGAAGCTTTCCAACGAGGCAAGAAAACAGACACCGTCAGACATACAGCGACATGATTGGTCCTTTCCCTCAGATCTGACTAATCATGTCGCTGTGTGTATGACGGTGTCTCTTTTTTTGCCTTGTTGGAAAGCTTCCGTAGTCGTTGTTGGAACGCACCGCGGTACTCCACTTTCGGTACAAAAAATTTAAAAAAAACAGACACCGTCAGACACACAGCGACATGATTTGATTGGTCGGATCTAAGGGAATTTAAAAGTATAATGGTATCACAGTGTCTCGACTCTCAGCGTGTGGCTCTTGTTGGAAAGCAAGCGAATAGAATGGCGCAAGAAGGGGGTTATACTGGCTATACGATACGTTTGATTTGCACTCCATACTTTCCAACATGACGAAAAAACAGACACGCTCATTGTCAGCCACACAGCGACGTAATTGGTTCTCGGTCGCGTTGTTGTTGAGATAAAAAAAAAACGCAGGATTAATTCGAGAGTATAGGATTTTCAATATATGTAGATTAAAAAATGTGGTCACGTTGACTGACAATGAGAACTGATTTTACGTCAAATGCGATTTTGTCGGATCGAGATTTTTTTTAGATGTCATACTGTTGGTCCAAGAGTGCGATATTTGGAAATGTTCCCCCGCCCATACCAGCCATCGTTTCACAGACAAACTACGTCCACACGACACGTGTTGCACGACTATGATAGGTATAATTAAGTACACGACTCGAACTCTTTGACAACCTCCACGCTCGGAACTTGCGGAAGCGATCATGATCGCCAAACAGTAAGGATGCATGCGCGCATACATTGTATAGAATGTATGTACTTATGCCCACGCAAGTGTTATCATACATACATGTATACTCTTGGCATGGATGCCAGCAGAAAGTATACCTGTATACAAGTCATCAAAGCGTCATCAAAGCGCTCGAAACATTGTTCTTCTTCTTCTCCTCTTCGCGTGAGGTTTTACTCGTTCAGTCTTGAACGAACCCGAGCATGTTGAGGATATGCGGGAGGTGGAGAAGGGTATTCAATAGGAGAAATAATATTCTTGCGATAGTATATAATATATTAAATTCTGTCGGTTACTCTTGTCTTTATCATACATAGTAGCTATTTACAATGACATTGCGGAGACACCATACTGTATACTATACCTATACGTATGTATGTATACCTGCATTATTAGCTCTGTAATTGGAAATTTTGTATCAAACTTGAGTATGATCTACACACAGTTTGCAAATTGTAAATTGAGCTAGATATAATTATTCTACACCAATTATCACAATACAGGGGAAAGCATGTGGGTGTCTCAAGTACAGTAATCGGTTATACTTGAATATTACGATCAAGTAGATATACTATTGCTACGAACGAGTGATATTCACTTGATTCCAGTAAACATTGTCCTATATACCGGTTATGATAAAGATCATTGTTTGTCGTAGAATTAAGTAAATATTTACTTGACGATATTCGAGTAACCGATTCCTCGAATAAAACAATTTCGTCTTCCATCTACGAACCACTATAATACATATACTTATAGTGTAGGGGAAGTGGTGCGGTATTACTTCGGAGCGAATAGGCTACAGCGGCTCTCGGTCGAAATGTCCAACATCTTGGATGCCCTCTGCTTCCGGTGAACCCCCGAATAATGTGTTATCCGAAAAATTAGAGTGTTCCGTAACGGGAGCGTCAGTTACTGACTAAGGAGACTGTTTTCAAATGATGAAGAACCAACTTTCCGCGTGTTTGTTCAAAGCTTGTCTAAAGTTTGTCTCGTGTCAGGGTCAACGTCTCGCAATTTATGGTTTCTTGTTATCGAAACGCCAATACTTCAAAATAGCAAATGTAGTGCTATAAGATTAACTGCACATTATTCGAAAAGTTTCTTTCTCTCCAAGATTTCTCGCTTGTTGTAGGTACTATAACTCGGACCACTGTGCGCGCGGGTATCATGCACGTTGTATACCTGGTGAATATGAATATTGGTTCGATTACTAATAATTGACTTGCGGAGACGAAAATTTTGATTTTTGTCCAGGCTATCTTTTTCAAGACAGCACAGATGTCGATTCATTTTTCTATACAATTGTAGCAATTCTGATGTAAATTGAAATTGACGGAAATGGACATTTCACGATCCCTACCGAGGATTCCTGCAAGATGTCTGAAATACAGACGAAGATGCGGAACTACCGCTGGCTGGATCGGGGTGAAATATTTATTATCTGTGGTAATCCGAGCTACGGCTTAACGGCACCATGTTGTACCTTGGAACATTTGTCGTTTGTTGAATCTATGAAATATTCCGTAAGATAATAGGTATATAACACAGGCGTTAATTGACAAAGTTGCGGTAGAACGTCGATTGGCCGAATGATTATAGGTACGTCATTATAGATACAAGTTTGGAGCTTTATTTGTCCACGGAATCGGGGAAAACCGACGAGCACCGACATTGATTGAAATGTTGAATTTTCCAAATTCATGTTCACAAATCATAATTTTTGGATACGAAGCAGCGGTCTTTTTTCGATCGCCACGAAATATTCATGATCAGTTATCCGAATCTTTGATTGTCCGACCCGGGTCCAGTTTCAATTAGCTCGGAAACTTTCGCTCTGCTGTATAATTGTATTACATATACATATGTATATAAGGCACACAGACAAAGTAATGGCACTTTGAAAGAATTTGTTTAGCGGTATAACCTTCTCTCCTTTATATACATATGTATACTTACATCTTCCGGTACGCTCCTATACATACAATACTTATATCAATATGGGTTCGAGCTTGAATCACATTTACTACACACGTTAACTACCGTTTATTGTCATTATTTTATTGTCCCTAGAAATATTGTGCGATGGAAAGCAAGAGAACGGACTCATTTTTACAATTACTCTGTAGGATCGGAAGTCATGGACATAGGGTGGACGCTGGACATGGGTTAGAATAACGCCGAGGATCAAATTAATTGCGACCGCTTTATACGGTACGAGGTGTGGTCCGATACTATTTCAGGTAAAAATCAAAATACAAATGTCGCAAAATCCGTGGTGTAGGGGAGACCGGGGCAAGTTGGAGACCTTAAGCTTCGAATGCGTTTCTTTAATCAATTGTGAGTGAAATTCAAAATCTTTCGGTATTTTCTCAAACTATGAGATGTTAGCTATTACAAAAAAAATTGACATCAAATTCGGTTATTTACAAACTGAGTAATTGCGATTTTTCTAAAATTTTGCATACTCGTCGACTTGCCCCGACCACGGGGCAAGATGACTATTCTATTGGGGCAAGTTGGCGAATGCTAGATTTCGGTTCCATGGGCGTGGAAAAATGTTGTTTTAGTTAAAAAATACTTCATTCTATTCCTACTCAGAAAGGATACACACATGCGGTCACATTTTTTTCATTCATTTTTTCTCATATTTACGAACCATGTCTGCAATATGGTGATTCCACACGACAACCTTATAAATCGTGGGAAAATGAACCAATATATTTATTCAATCTTTTATTCATTTATTTATTCATCTATTCATTCATCAAGCTGAACAATTACATCTGAGCCTAATTTTTTTTTTAATCCCATTCACTAAACCACATGTCAACTTGCCCCCACCAAGTTGCCCCATGTGCCGCTATTAAAAAAAAATAACCTCATAACCAGTTAATTGCCGAAAGTTCGGGATCCTATAGTTCTATAGCATCCATATGGCTGCATAAATAAAGGATTAATTCGACAGTACGATCTTGGTTACCTTCAGTTCTGTGAAACTGTTTTCCTGGGCACAAAATATTACATCGCGCGCGCCCAAAACCGCAATTTCTCTGTAAAAAGCCACGTGACTTTGACATACAAGTCCACATCAGTTTTATTACTGCGCGGGGTTATGTTTAACACTTTCCATTGTCTTAACTGGCATAATCTCTCGAAATATTCGCAAAAAAACGATTTCGTCATCTTGCCCCCGTCTCCATCTTGCCCCGGTCTCCCCTACACCACGATGACAATATTGTTGAACGAAAAGTTGATAGTATTAACCACGTATTAACTATGTAGATATAATATACGGTGTAGAGGGGATTAAAAAAGAATTCTGTTGTTCAATTTTGGTTCCGCGGAATACCGGAGCGAGGCGTACCGTGCGCATTTACACAAGTGCAGCAATGTCACCAATTACTTTGAAAGAAATCAGATTTCAGCCCCCGCGGAATTCAGGGGAGATTGCGACATTTGATTTTTCTACATTTGCTTAACAATAACGTCGGATTTAATGAAATCTTCAATTCTGCATGACATTCGAACATATTAAAAATACATATAATATACGTCGGTACGGGAAGGCGAGACGTGTGGTGAATGTTTTTCATCTTATCCGTTGTCCGGCCCTTGGGACGTCATTGAAATCTTTGACACGTTGAAAATGATATCAAAGTATATCAGAAAACCAGTCAACCATATATTTGTTTACTATTTTCGTTTGAAATAGGTTTTAGAACGGTTTTCCAGTCGTAAATCACTCAGTATTATCATTTCGCACGACAATGAGACAGAATGATAACGTACATACCTATACCGATGAAATTGACCCGTTATTTTGAAAATTCTGAATGCGCGACTGTCCCGCACTTGTCAGTTCGAACCAGAGGGCAGGTCAGTCCTATTTTCGGATTTTTCATCCCAATAGTGTCAAGTGCGAGCCATCCGGACTTTCTTTGCACGCGTAGTCCCCATACCGTATACACAGACGTATGCGAATAAATAGTAAAATGTCTCTAGTCTCTTTGATCGGGGCACTCTCAGCTCATTGCCTATGTAAAATTGTTTAAAATGTTCTTTGGCAGTGGGTCAGTTCCGTATAACGTCATCAAGCTACAGCTCAGGCAGAATTGCAGGTTCGTCAATACGGTACGTTGTCACGGAGGTGGGCCTGTTTTCGGTATTCGTGCCGCTCACATTCGCCCCACCAGGAACGTTGTAGGCAACTCTTCCGAGGCTTCAGGACAAAGCACTTGGTTTGAACGACGTTGAAGAACAATTTCCCAACGAAATTCGCGGACGATGTACCCGCCATCTTGAGACACGTTCGAAAACTGCGAATAGAAGCAAGAATCCATTAGGATTACATCCGGTGAAGCGAACATCATACTCATTAGTCATTACCTAAGAACAATAACATACAAGAGTGAATCTGTAATTCACACTAAAGTTGACATTATTGACACGTGTCGCGGGGTACCGGTCATGTATGTACATACATACATACATACATACATGCAATGTAGCTAACAGGTATAACAGTTATCACATCCGCAGCACTGGGATTGTTGAGACGCCTCGCGTTGCCCTGACATCTTAATTTCCTAACATTCCTGAATTATATTCCAGATCAGTTAATTCGCTCTTCTGCATATTCCCCAATTAATTCGAGATTGAGTCGGAGGAAAACCTGTACACTGTACACAATACAGTATAATTGACAGTATCAAAGTACATCCGATCCCATATTTCTTTCTCAACGTTTCTCGCCCAACGATTACCCGATATGAATAATTTGCAAATTGTCATCGCTGGCGCAATGGTATATGTATACCTAGGTATAATAAATTTAGTATAGCCGTCCGCACGTGAACGATATTATACGCATTGTGTATTACATACAGGTTACAATATTATACGCAGATGACTGAAGCTATCCGAATACGAGGCTCATCGTATAGCGTTGTTGTAACGCTAATTGTAGTGTGTAAAACTGTGAAACAGCTAGGGGAGCGTAGGAGTTCGGTGTTATAGAGGGTGGAGTGATTTGGGCAAATACATGCGAACGATCGAAGGCTGGGGAGGTAGCATTGGGATTTTCATAGCATACTAAGAAAAAATCGTGTGCATCACGGGCGCAAGGCTTATATTTTGGCGAGTGTGATTGCAGCATACTCGTCTTCGGCTCCTGCTGCAAATTTCACACTCGAAAAATAGGTCTTTGCGCCCTTGATACACAATGTACTATTCCTCACAAATTTCGCAATTTCGATGGTTTCGGAAACCCTGCATGGCTTCTACAGACAATAAATATATATACGAAACCGAGGACAAAACCGTGCTCCTAGCAAACGAATTGACGATATCCCTATACCTATATAGAGTAGGATCGCGGTATTTCAGATACCCGTGGTGCATCTCAACGAAATCATTCTGTACGGCTGTCTTGCGTCGGCTAATCTATTATCGTTTTTTCCATTTGTTTTTGTGCCGAAGCAACGCTTGGTTCCAACTCACCGAATCACATTCGGTGCATGATGAGCTTGGAAAGTGAGGAACGTACAATCTCGCATAAAAATAAGTGGACCTAAGCCTATATGTATACAACCACGAGGACGGTCCCGAGTCGCTGATGCGGCCCATATGCGACCATATCGTCTTGAAAAAAATTTATCAAAGGTAAGTACACCCGGTACACGGGAATATAAGCTCACTGCACCGACCGGGATCTTGTCCACTTGGCCACCGTGACTCTTTTTGAATAGGATTCGGGTCTTCAATAAGCTCCGCACTGTGTTCTAAATAAGGAATAGGGATTCGTAATTCATTTTGTTTCTTCGTTTTGATTCGTGACCTTACCGCTCGTCACAGGCACAATGCATGAGGGTGGAAACGCCCCAGTTGAAGAGGTTGTACTTTGTTTCAAAAGCAGGGATGAAGAACGGGCAAGTGGTGTCGTGGCGTCGGCAACACGCATCTGCGACACCGAAACCGCCCAGATTCGTGTATTTAGTTGCCCGGTGGCCGCGGCCGCACCACTGCGTACCCGGTATGAGTAGTAGGTCGCGTTTACCCCGCCCTCGGCCTCGTCCTCGTCCTTGTCCCCGTTCTCGGCCCCGTCCACGTCCACGTTCGCGTCCTCTGTCTCGCCATCGTCCGCCCTTTCTCTTCGACTTATCCTCCGCGCCAATCCGCAGCATCTCATATTTCCTGCGTAAACGAATCGACGGCGCAATGTCCGCGCGGTACATCGGGCATTGTCAGGAAAAACGTCAAAATACGACATACGGCTATACCTATGTATCATATTACGTGTACCTAGTATCATACATTGCACATAGAATTATTGCTACACACTACACAATTCACTACGAAAAGAGACTGCAGGGCGTAACGGTCAACGCGGCAATGATTATTACGATTATTATCATCATCATCATCATCATAGATATTGTTATCATTATTATTATTATGTTATGGTGAATCATCATTTCAACAACCGCGGCCTGCAAATTATTATATGGTATTATACCGGCCGAGTCCATTTAAAATGTTGCACTGTCCTCGAGCAGCTGCCCATCGTTCATATAAACATTGGGATGTAGGTATATAATCATCAAATCTTCTATGCGATTTACGTATACGGACAAACCTATGTGCATAGAGCTGGGTGACGGAGGATCGAGGTGGTGCGTATGTATGTTCAACAGTACAGTATAACGTTCACGTATTTACGTCAGCTATTAGTATAATATCCGATTTTATGCGCAGAACCCCGAATCGACCGAATTTCGGTTTCTCTGCAGCAACAGGTTGGCTGGAAATGTATGAAGGTATAACTACATATGTATATACCTGTACCTGAACATCACTGTATGTATACTATGTGTACCTACATACGCTGGGACTATAATACAGTCTGTAATACCTAATACCGCAATGTGACGCATGGGACATGGGTATTAAATGATATATACAAAAAGTATAGCTTTTTTTATACGCGTAATCTCTGTTTGAATTGATCCCGTTCCGCGTCTAGATATACCCACCTACGCACCTGTGGTCAATTGTAGTCACCTAGGTATGTCTTACGTGTCCTGACCTCCCTGCCGCGTATTATTATACCTACCGCATGGAGCACACGGCGAAATTCCAGTTTCATGTCGCGTGCAGCAGTATCATTTACCTTTGATCACATCCGCAATGGCTCAGGGTAAACGGCATGTGATTAAAGAAGTCGTAACGTCGCGTCATCGGTGGAATAGCCCTGTGACAATGATCATGGCGCCGGCAGCATCTGTCCAATTGATCAAATGCGCCAAGTTCATTATATCTTGATGCGAGCTGCGTCGGCCCGCACCATTTCGTCCCCGGCGCGAACAGAAAGTCTTCCAGAATTCCTCTCTTAACTCTCATCCTGCCGATAACACCAACTTGATAGTAATCAATTTTCTTCTACTTGACCTGCCATAATCTGCAGTCGAGTCATTCCGTGCAGATATTATCGATCATTGTAATATTTTGTTAGCACATCTATATTTTTGTTAATATTCGGCAGTGTGCAGCGGGATTCTTTGCCACGCCACGGACGATCAACATATCTGACTCTGACTTGACAGGCACGGTGGCGGCGGCGGCATAATCTTTATACACATGTAGTTATTAGTTGTATATCTGTATCTACCTATGTATGAAAGGTATGATATGAAATACAACGATATACCTATGCTATCTCGCGATCGCTGTGAGCGAACCGTTTTAGTACACGAATGCGCGTATCAGGTAATGGTGCAGTATAAACATATTGTACGCATATGACGAATGACCTATGTATAACAAGACCTCTTGAATGCTTGCAGTTGAAGAGATATTAAGAAAAATTCTTGTTTTTACTTCAGGTGCAGTGCATTTCCCTGGCCACTGGCTCGAAATGATATTCGCGTAGGTATAGGTGATTAAAAATGCAGTGACATAGGTACATATACATATTTACACATACCTACCAACACATATTGTATAACTATGCGCACGAGTCAATCGGCTCGTGCAATGACGCGGCTGCTCAAGAATCCAAGTTGGATGATGCCGCGTTGGACGTTCAAAGATAATAACGCGGGGTGTCGTGTAGTAATACGGCGCGAAATGGATAGGTATAAAATAAACTACGCTGCAGTCGCTGAGGACAATCGTCGATCGGATATTTTCACCGCAGTGCTTTGATACCGCGCCAACGGACTGCACTCCGTTCTTTATTCATTTTTCAATCAATTATTCAACTGTCATCTCATAAGTCATATTGTCGGTCGATGTAATTATTGAGAACGACGAATCTCTCCGGCAATTATACCTATACCCGCGTCGTAGCTGCAGGTTTACTCAAAAACGGAAGACGCGTCAAAAACACGGTGACTCCTTTTATGTTATGTATAACTATACACATATGCTTGTTGAATTTTTCTGTACGAACACGGCGAGGCTCCAATAAATGGATAGAACTCCTTCGATTCGGAAAGGTGAAATCTTTGACTCTAATTGTGAGCGATTCGATTGCGGGCAAATGACTACAAGGAAAATTTAGATATCAATCGATCGGAGTGAATTTTTACCGTTTTCCGTGGGGAATGGCCTACGGGCGCAGCAACGGTTGCCATCCAGATTTAACTACACGGTGCACGACATTTCGAGGCACGTGGTACGTTACGTATAATATAATACGTGCAAATGGAATACGGTGCAAGTACCATGTTGAGTCGTGTGAAAACGGTTAATTGTAAGCATATTAGTTGTCAAAGGCATTGAATGTTACAGTGAGTTGGAACAGCCAATCATACGAGACACATGGCCCTTGTACCGTATAGTATCAAGTATGTATACTGTAACAACGCAGACAGTGTTTTCGGTCGCCTCGCGAAAGGTTAGAGGGTCTCATTTGTTCGCGTATAGATAATATGTACATACCTGCACACGCGATCGCCCCGGGTGATTTACTTATTCGTGAAAGACAACTTTCAAGTTGTTATCTATGTATACATATTGTGGACGTCCGGGCCAATGTATCGGCCACGCACGACTCGATCGCGGCGTGGGATACCCATAATTGAATGAAAAACAACCACAGTCTCTTTGATCAGGCATAAGGTAACAAATCAAGTCCCGGAATAAAATAAAAATAACATACCTATATACCAATCGAGTTCCCCGAACGAGTTCCCCTACTCGACCCCCGCGGAATTTGAAATTCTTCGTTATGATTTGTTCGCAAAATGCATGCGTCTTATACCGATTGGATGCCTAAGCGCGTGTGCAACTCGGCCGGGTAAGCTCTTTCGCGAGACTCTTTCGGTATATGCCGATATTGCGTGCGAATCGTCTAACTTTTGGTTATATGTACGTTATTATTGCCAAGATCTGTGTATAATGCGTATAATGCGTATAATGCGTATAATGTACAGAATAGGTAGGTACGAGGGTAGGTAGTATGAAAACAAAGAAAGAAAAGGGCGCTCGTGAAAACGAATAACGAAGCAATGAAGAAAAGAAAAAAGACGAGCTATAATACCGTTGCCACTGCCATATCAATTCGTGCGTCGAATTTTCGTATGTTCATGCGACATGCATTAAAGGCCTGTTGCGTCTAGTTAACTCACGATTGTCCATGCCGCGCCAGAACTTGATTCCGCGTTCTGTTTCTCACCCGGATACACTGATTGCGGAGTTCGTCGACTGAGACAAACCAGTCTGCAGCACGTTGCGGAGAAAAATCTTTATGCGTCGGTGGTACAGCATAATTGTTATCCATGTCCGCCTCCTCTTCTCCGCCTCTCTCTTTCAGTCTGTGCAACTTTGCCGAACTGAGCTGCGATAAGCATTCTTTCGTAACGTCATCGTAACCCTCCTTGGCTCCGTCGAACTCGATCCTTACGTCGAAGCAATCACTGAGGGTCCCACTCTCGTAAATAAACTGCAACTTGCGTTTTTCATCCTTCAGCCAGACTTCTCGCAACGTGACGTCGATTTCCCTGTAATTGAGATTCGATTGATTATGAGTATACATCCATCGTATTTATACATACATTTACGTATAATAGTATAGTATAGTATAAAGTATATAGATGTATATGTAGGTATATAGGAATATCGGTATAGTCGGATCATAGAGCTCCTGAGTCAGGACATTCTGAGCGGGGCGCGCGAGTTGAGGGCTTGTCTTTCGGAAGCTCCGGTCGGAATATGCGGTATATTGTCCTACAAAATTTGAGCTGTGATTATTCGATTTTTTTTTTTCTCCATTACTCGAGGCAAGGGTCCGCAGATCGTAGCTCGGTTACTCCGGATCTACGCCCTCAGTGACTGAAATGGAATCGAAAGTGGCATTTCCTGAAATTTTTCCGCAGCCATCTCGTCATATTAGCATTACCTTATACCTATTCAGCAAGGAGTCAGTAATCAACCCACCGAGATGCCGCAGCGGCCTTTTTTCCAAACGTCTCATTGTCAGGCAAACACCGATATGCATGCAGGTAAATGCCGCACTCCGAGCCTTGATCTCCGCCGTATATCATAGGTATACATCATTTAATATACACTGTAGGTATATTTACGGTGATTGTCACGGGTGTATTCAGTTCTCACGCCCGTTCTGCAGTTTGACCGCCACATCTTTATATTGAACGATATACTACCTACGCGGTGCAGGTATATATAGGCGTTATATCGCTAAAGCGTTATATCGATAATGTCTGGTAATGCATATACATAGATGTACACATATATGTATAGGCTTCCTTCGATCTGCTCTCCAAATTTTTTGGAGTGACCGTTCGCTCCTTTCCCACTGGTGCGATTTTCACTTTTTGGTGTAAAGTGAGTATAGGTAGATATATTCACTCGAGCGAATTTAAAGAGTGCAGTCATACCATATGCATCAATTATTTTCGAGAACGCGACTTTTATAATAATCATGTTATTTTATGCAAACTGACATCAATTATGTGTGTGTATATATAATTTACAATTAGTTACATACGCGTAATGTGAAATTGTTGATTTTTCGACCTCTTGTTTCATGTGAGGGGGGTTTTCGGCGAGCAGATCGTATAGTCGAAACTTATTTCAAGTAATTATAACCCGCTGTCGTTATAACTATATACGTATAAGTACTACCGAGCGCCGCAAAAATTAACACTTCAAATCCGTACAGACAAATAACAAATAACAGGTGCAACTTTGCTCCGCGCTCTCTAAATTTGAATCAGTGACACTCACTGCGAATCAGTGAATATACACTGTTTTCCAGTTATAAGTATACCACTGATATTTCCAGTGGTATACTTACAACTGGAATTCAGTGTATATTCACTGATTGTCACTGATTCAAGTTTATAGAGCGGGATGCTATCAATTATAAATGTGTAATCATTATAAATAGTTCTGTGATTAGTTTATCGCAAACTTTGATGATCCAAATTACGCTATATAGCATGCGTTGAGTCGATACGACGACTACGTCGTATACATATAAGCCCAAGTAATGATTATGCCGCGTGAATCGTTTGAACTCGCCTACCTATAATATTTATTGACACCGCGTACCTATTCGCGATCACCTTCAAAGCTTTTTTTCAACAAATTACTCCCAAGTTGAAAAAAAAAAAAAAAAAAACTGGAGAAGTGGGTAAATAGGCAGCGTACCGGTCCGAGTTGCATTTGCAGATGTATGGTATACGTATTCCGACACGTCGCGGTTCGCAGGTCCGCGAACCCGTATACTATATCATACATATGTATGTATTATACCCATCGTCAATCAGGACTAGACATTGGTCTATGGGAGGACGGACAGCGTGTCGTGATCCGTGGCCTCTGCGTCCTCGTCCGAGGATTTTGAGTAGCAGTATAGTTTAAGTGCAAAGTGACGCTCCGCGGTGGTGGGATCCAGCGCCATCCTCGTGGGAGTACCGACAGATGACCTACCCTACCCTCGAGAGAAAGACCACCGCGAGCGTGTACGTTCTTGCCACCCTAATCCCTACGTATACTTAACTTATCGCTTTTCGGCTTATCGTTAAACTTCCAAAGCCTATTATCGTTGGGCTCCGCGGCCGTTGGGTACAGCCACGCGTTTGTTTCTTCAACCCGCTTTTACTCCTGTCGGTTGCCGATTGGTACAAATGCTTTCAATCCCGCGTAGGAATTTCGCTGCAATCGCGTGCATTTTTCCAAGAATGTGAATTAATTCAGAATTGGCTTACGTCAAAGTGCCGTAATATGACGTTCATCCGACTGAAGAGCTGGCCACTGAATTTTGTCTCATGTGGCTGATTCTCCCGGAAGACTCGTTATTCGGGGTCGAAAATGAATGAAAATCAAATAATCAACTGTTACTTTTAAACTTGTCGATAGCCTTTAGTTTGTATACCACATGGACGAGTTCATTTTTCATTTACCTATAAAGGTATTCAACGTATACGTTTACTCTCACGCGGATAGCTCAGATCTCAAAGTTGTCTAAAAGTCGTCGTTGAACAAAAGTTCGTGTCCCACTTTCCGACGCCTAAGTAAATGTAATTGTCTTGATTCCGAAAGGCGTCTTTAATTAGACTCCTGGAGTACAAATACGGGCGTCTCTGAAATTGTGTAAGCGTAAAATAATCAATGGTTTCGGTAACTGCACGACCGAATTCGACCCCCTGAACATTACTTCGGTAATGGTCTGTTAAAATAATAGGTAGCGAACAATTTCGGGATTTTGTGACCCCCCTCGTGACGGTTCGTAACGATCGTAGGCGCCCCCCTAAAAGAATACGTAATAAACGTAGATCCCCCTCGCAGCTCCTATTTATGTTTTCAAAAGACTGAAAACGCCCTGATACCTCGCAGTTTAATACGTATAAATTAAAGGGCTTCGGGGTGCAGGACAAAAATTCTCAACGCCCAACCACCGCGTGACGGAACGAAACTTTCGCCAATAAAATATAATTAATTATTATTCAGGGTTCGGAACGTTTCAAGTTCGATCAAACTATATATATATCCATGATAGTATCGTCTCGTGTATAAAACATATACGTCTTACACGCGGTATCGCATGGATTACGTCCGTATTGCATCTGAATATACTATATTACTTTCTCAGAGTTGACATCAATAAATAACAGCGTTCTCATTGAAGTTGAGGACATCTACAATATGTCGCATACCATGTATGTAGGTATGTATGTAGGTATGTATGTTGTACATACATACCACATACATATACCTACTGTGCTGTGCAGTGTCTGTACACGTCCACGTGTCTTTCGCGATAAGCAAATTTTTCCCTAACTAGCGTCAATTTCATAACCTGAATGACGAAATAGTGATATCGGCTTCGATCGTGATCCAGCACCGAACAATCTCCGTAAAACTGATTATACCGCTCTTCGCCGGGTTGCAATGTTTTATAGACCGTCGTATCGTTTATACGTGAATTTCGCGCCTGATCGTGAGCTACCGTATCCGACATATACCCGCAGCTCTCGGTTGGCCAGTTGTTTTGTCACATTATTATCGGTGTATATCAGGCCTGCTGTATGCAATGTATGTTACATACATACATACAGCGATGTCAGTCAAGTATTCCAACCATTATCGTACACGATTTGCACAACACTGATGGACATTTTCATCCTTGAATTAAAAAATTCTTTTATTCGTTGTAGGTTTATATCGGAGCATCGGAACATGTGTAAATGAAAAAAAAAAAAATCAAGAAAAAATAGAAATAAAAAAAGCCGCTGTTAGTTGAAATAAAGCCCGGTCATTTTGTTTTTTCTTTTAACCCCGACCTAATTAGCTATTTTTCGAGACCCAGCTTTGTACGGTTGTTGTATTTACGATCGAAAATAAAAAAAATCGTCAATCATACAATAAATCTGACTTGTGAGTCGTAACATTGTTATACACAATGTTGGATGCATGCAGGAGTAACACAAACCGACATTATTCAGGATCTCGCAATAATGCAGTGCAGCTTGCATATAGTATGACGTGAATTGTAGAATCTAATAGACTGATATTGAACCATGTGCCATGCACTTGAGATTATTTATTTCTTACCATTGCTCCTGCAGCATCTAATATCATTAATAACACAACTCAAGTCATGTATATTATGTATACCGTGTGGATGTATGTACAACGTACGGTACTCGGATTCTTGAACGTTGATTGTGAGCAAGTTGAGGTGAATAATGCCAGTTTCCTGTTTCGCAATAATGGAAGGATATATCTTTATCGGAGTTTTTGAGATTATCGACGATGAAATGACGATGAGGTTTTTTTTTGTTTCAATTTCGAATCGAATTATCGTACGTGATGGTGGTTGGAATATCCTCTGGACACTATAATATATGTATAAGTTATACGCAAAACACATTGCCTCATGGCCGGAAATGCAGTTTTTATCATTATATGTAGGGGAGAGCCGGGCAAAGTGGGCCCTACCGGGCAAAGTGGGCCCCCCGGATAATTCTCCGTACTTTTTTCAAATTAACGAACTTTTTTAATTTATTCATTTACTTGTGCCAGGAGACATGTAAGAACAAATCAAATATATTTTACGAGAACTGTGGGAAAAGGCGGGCAAAGTGGGCCCCCCCGGGAGATTTATCAAATTTCTGCTCACTTTGCCTGCCTCTTTCCCTAGTCCTCGTGATGTATAGTTAATTTGTTGTTACAAGTCTCCCGACGCAAGTGATTGAATAATTATATAATAATTGTTAATTTTGAATAAATTCGAAAAATTTATGAGGGGGCCCACTGTGCCCGCCCTTTTCTCTAGTCCTAGAAAATATAGGCCATTTGATGTTCAAAGACTCCTGATGCAAGTAAATTACTAAATTTGTAGTTTTTGTTGATTTAAAAAAAAAATCGAAAAAAAACTCAGGGGGGCCCACTTTGCCCGCATTTTTTTAGATTTGAGGTAGACGCTAGTTCTCGGTCAGATTTTCGTTTTTTGGTGAAAATGAAAAGATTCAATGACTAGAAACTCAACTCGCCACATTATTTCTTTGAGGGGCCCACTTTATCCGGCCCTCCCCTATATGATAATTTGTCGGTATCATTCTCTTGTACAGTTATGAGAATCGTTCGACATTTAAAAAGTGGAAACGGATCGCAATGCAATATTCCTGCAATATGTTGTATTACATACGTATGCGTTGGCCGCGTACATACATACTACCGGTACGCTGGAAATGACGAATGTGACTTGTGAGGGATTATAGAGCCCAAAAAGAGGCTTTTCCCAATCCACCCAATTAGTTGGTTTATTATTATAGTGTTTGGTATTTTGCAGTGTTTTGTTGTCAGCAGGTACGGACCCCCAGTTTACGGAGGTTTCTTTGGCACAGAATCCCGACCAGGCGGTGACACGCTCCAACTCGGCATCCCTGATGGCAATTCCGCTGAGTCTGAGACCGTCCGAAATCGAAGGATTCGTCGAAGAGGACGCACTCCCGGACCGAGGGAATGTTGCGGCGGCATAGGACAGCAGAAGAAATAATCCGACCAACGGCAGCATCGAGCTTGCGTTTTGCGATTGTACCCGCGAGTCACTCCTATCCCGAGCACTTTGATCGGAGTATTTGCGAGAACCGGCGACGTCGCCCCACGTGTTCCACGTGCCCCACTCACAGGTAATTCCAAGAATGTGATTACGTCGACGAGAACGGAATAGGCGCGTGATACCTGGAGCGATGAACCAACGCTAAAGAACGTAATCGTTTCCGCTTCATCCACGGTCAAACTGTCATCGGGCCCGCTTGATATTCACAGAAGGGGTTCAACTTTTTGTTGGACGTGTCAATCCTACCGTTCGACGTTCGTATTTACTTGAGAGCCGAACGACGAGTCTCTCGTGTCAACAATTATTTTCACGTGTACCGACCGATAATTATAATATTGGGCGATACGAATTTCTTTTATCGACGGGCCAAACTAAATACCTGCAACGGGCACAATTTAACATTTCACCATTATGTCTACCAAGTACCAATAAACAAACTTTGGATCGAGTTTCGCGAAAGGACTCCACCGGGGGCCGGGCGGTCCAAGAACTGAAGCGAGTCGCACGCGGCCCCCTTTAAATACGTCTGATGTCCTCTACCCCCGCCCCGCCGAAAACCACGGAGTGCGGACGCCTTCTCGTCAGGAGAGAGAACGACAGCGCTCCGTTGCTTGTGAATGCTCGGTGCGGTGCATCCATCATCGCGTTACGAACGACTCGGAAAACCGCCGACCCGTAGAGAGAAGCATGTACCGATACAACCGATAGACTTTGAACTGCGGTATCGGACATAATCCTTTTGCAGGTATCGAGTGTTTCGATTCCGCAACTATCTCTTGATCATACCTACTTATTTCGATCGCTCACCATATTCCTAATATATGTATATTCTCATTGTCATCCGGTCGATAGACCAATTCGGATATCTTGAAACATTTTTTCACCTCATTTACCTATTTACGTCATATACGTATGTTCGGTCTCATGGGTCCAACGGGTTTCGACTTTTGCGCTCCGATATAGTACATTAAGATTGGATAGCGTAGAGATGCGCAGTTTTTGGTACCCATAGGGGAGACCCGGGAAAAGTGGGCTGACCGTTCGGACCCTCGCCTCGGCTCTAGGCCTACCCATGCGCGGACACAATTGCTGCAAGTTTCACGTGAAACTCGTGAATTCGATTGATATGAAACGTTGGCGAGTAGATACATGCAGTTCCATGACCATACCTCCCCATAGACGTTAGATAGATTCCGGTAATCTATAGGTACCGACATATACGGTGTATATACATATGTATGCATATAGGTATATGTGAGAATTGTAGATATAATATGTAGATAATATATATGTATAGATATGAGAATATCGTAATGAGAAGAGAAATCTCTGTCTTATGATTCCAACATCTGTTCCATGATTCGTAAATTATTGACGGAACCCGCCTAATGGTGCATATATTAATGCCGGGAACACAAAATTTTCGTGCCTGATCATTTACATTTTACGGTCCGCCTGTTCATTTACACAAGGCCCAGACCAATCGCGTGTATGTGCGTGCGGGTGTACGGACAACCCGTTGTTGATCTTTCGGGAGACGGCATTTCGTGTGCTGCTGCAGACTCGTTCACTCCCGCAACCGCACACATGCCGAGGGACGTTCAAGAGGTCCAGGTAGACGCCGGGCCTTGATCACCAGTTCCGAACGCGGGAAGGCGACTCTTCGGGACCTGTTACGCTCACGAAAAGTATGCAACCCGCCCGATAAAACCCAACTGTTGTCTAATTGCGTTAGCAATAATTAGTTGTATTTTCTTGACGGTGATTAGTGATTAGGAGAATGAATCATGGGTGTACCCGTCAATTTAATATCCAAGAACGTTTAATATGACGTTTCGGTTGGAGCTGCATGGCCAACCATCTTCAGATCTATAAACAATATACATAATTACCCAACAATTTGTGGGATTTTTTTTTTTTTTTTTTTTTTTTTTTAAATTAAATTTAAAACAATTTTATTTAAAACTATAAAAAATCCAACCGAAACGTCATATTAAACGTTCTTGGATATTAAATTGACGGGTACACCCATGATTCATTCTCCTAGTTAGCAATAATACCGATTTCCTGCACACATCAAAATCACCGTCAATCAATTATATCCGTCGCTCGGTGCGGTCTATTAAACGTATAATAATGCATATAAGGGTCGAAAATGCTTCTATTTTCGGGGCAATCGTGAGGAATAGGGGATCAAATGTTAAAATGTAACGAAAATGCGTTAAATGCGACACGAAAGTAACGACAATGCGGATGAAAATAGATTGCAAAAGACGAAAGATGGCAAAAGATTATGGATGGTCGATATGTCGGATTGTGACCGATCCAAAATTGGAAACAAATGTTGAATTACACGGAATTATTGAAAACTTCATTTCGAGTGAATTGAAATCAAAATGCGACAGATCCGAATGCAGTATTAGAACAAAAATGCACCAATTGTAAGAACGAGAAAACAGGTGAAATTTTCAATGCTTTCATAGACTCGTGTTACAGGCAAGGTCTGTAGATGTTTCATGTATATAGGGGAGGGCCGGGCAAAGTGGGCCCCTTAAGAAAATAATGTTTCGAGTTGAGTTTTTAGTCATTGAATCTTTTCATTTTCACCAAAAAACTGAAATCTGACCGAAGATTAGCGTCTACCGCAAAGCTGGAAAATTGCGGGCAAAGTGGGCCCTCCTGAAATTTTTTCGATTTTTTTTCAAATTAACAAACACTACAAATTCATTCATTTACTTGCTTCAGGAGTCTTTGAACATCAAATGACCTATATTTTCTAGGATTAGAGGAAAGGGCGGGCAAAGTGGGCCCCCTTATAAATTTTTCGAATTCATTCAAAATTAACAGTAATTGTAGATTTACCCGTTCACTTGCGGGCAAAGTAGGCCGCCCTCAGATTTGATTGAAATTCTCTTCTTTTTCTTTTTCTTTTCACGGGGGCCCACTTTGCCCGCCTTTTCCCACAGTTCTCGTAAAATATCTTCGATTTGTTCTTACAAACCTCCTGGCGCAAGTAAATGAATAAATTTATAAGTTCGTTAATTTAAAAAAAAGTACGGAAAATTATCAGGGGGCCCACTTTGCCCGATAGGGCCCACTTTGCCCGGCCCTCCCCTATGTATGTATGTATGTATGTATGTATGTATGTACGTATGTATGTAACGCAAATGCGCTCGGTCTCGATCGTTTATTATATTCGCGTGGACGACGTACAACATTATATCACAAATGCACGTATAAAATGTTTGATCTGTCATATACATTACCTGTAACTATACGTTGTTATGGTACGCAGGAACAACGCGAAGACCGGCGGTCTTTTATGTTTTCCTAGGAAGCAACGACTCAGATGCGCGTAGGTATAATACATATCAATCATGGCGTAGAAGCTATCAATAATCAATGACAGCCTCAAGTCTATCGCGGGCTGCAGCTAAGCAACTATTCATAGGCACGAGCGAGTATTGCATAATTGCATATATACACATGCCGGGATACGGATTATATATATTATATTACGGAGCAAAATTTCTAACTAAGTTGTACCAAACCACCCTACAGTACCCTACACCCGTACCTCCAGCTGTGTTGGGACGCGTGCGTGTAGCTCTGGGCCCTGCGTCCAGAGATGCCGGGCCCTTGCCGCCCTGTACACCCGCCTTCGCCCGACTAATTAATTTTTATGGCTTCGAGGTTCTCTACGAGACCGAACGACGAACCTGCATTCCTCACAGTATCCATTGGACTCCTCGGACAGCGACGATCTTAGCAGGTATACGTGGCATCGAGATGATGGAATCCTTGAGTCTCGTCCTTCATAAGGTGTACCTAAGCGAGACATCAGGCGCGTCTCCCGGTTTCGAATAGCGCGGCAATTTTTGTGTCCAAATTTACTGTATCTGTATATTCCATTCTCTTCATCTCCATCTCCATCTCCATCTCCATCTCCATCTTTTTTTCGTTATCTCAACTCCTCTCTTCATTTCTTCGGCCCCTGTGATTTTCACAAAAATTGTGCTACGGTTATGGGATTTTACAGCCAGTATTGTGACACTTTGTCACGACCATCGCCTGAGTGGGCGAAACCTGAGCCTTCGCACGTGCATGTGCATGAACTGATAAACCCTTCCACTTTCGCTGACACATCTTGCTCATATTTCTTAATATCCGCAAACGTTCGGAATATTCTATACTTACAATTAGATATGGGCATAGAATGAGCCGTTGGCGTGCCTCGCGAACCTGTGGCAAAACCAACGGAGAGTATAACCTAAAACATAACCCTCGCCCAAATAGAGTTACTTTACGGGCGCCCCCCATACAATACGTTTTCTGGCGAGGGTATTAAAATCCACTTTGTCGCCAGGTGAGATTTGCACAAGCCGCGCAAGCTGATTGCAATAAAAATATGTTCTCGATGGCAGCTCACTGCCGTTCATTGCAGTCCCGAACTCAACTCTGCCGAATGCCACTGCACTGATCGAAAACAGTAGTTTTTTTCCCCCAAAAAAAATCGAAAAAGAAGGTTTCCTGCAATAAAAGATCTCAGTTTCGAGAAAAGTCGTCGAAAATCTTACTTTTTCGGAACGATTATAGCCTTTCGTAAATTTTCTTCCTGAATAATACTGAATACTAGGGAAAACTAGCTATATAGACCTAGATTATCCCCATGCTGGTAAATTTTACAACGGCTAGTAGGTATATCGTAACCCTCTTTTATGATACCATACGTGCCATCCGGGACAAATGACATTACGAGTTTCGCATAAGCGTTAATGCAGGGCACGCCCCAGCCGCGTGTACACATACGCGTATCGCGTATTACAAATTATTTTCGGCGAAGCTGCAGCCTTCGAGACGAGCGCCGGATAACCCAATGACCCTGATCTGATGCCCGACCGCGATACTTGAAACTTTTAACGTTCCTAACATTCGCTGTTGTACATGGCATTCACGCGGGCGTTAATGTAACAGCATATAATCTCTGCGTATCATCGTCCGCTGAGTATCGCCGCCTCGAACTTGAATCTTGAGTATGACGCGAGTTCAAAGCCATATTTAGTAACATATTTCATCCTAGCCTACATATACGGTCTATAGTACCTATATGGTACCGACGTAATCCCAAATTGTTTAAACGGACTAGCGTGGGAATGACGTGTCGAAGTTTAATGAGTTTGATGAGTTTGGTGAGATCTGCTTTGCCCTGCTTTGTACGTACAGACATACGTAGGTATATAGTATATACTGCATGTTGGTATGGTATACGCTATAGGTACACCTGCTGCTACAAACACTACATGTATTGACAGTATATTGACAGCATTGTAGGCTCTAGGTACCACAGGCATGCAGCAGCTGTTCCGCGTGCAGGCTGTCTCTGGACCCCGGTATATATGCCTAACCCTCGGTCCTCGGTGCCCGCGGCGGCGGACGACCGCTCGCAGCCTTTTCTTCGCTACGGAACTTTGCCAACAAGAGTCACTTGACGTTCCGCGCGAGATAATTGTTGCTCGTAATTGTAATAATTGCTTGGTACTGCAACGGGGCGGCGTGGAATAGGGAAGAAAACGGTGAAAATTACTCGGAGTTTTCGTAAGTGGGTTCGGGCCAACTCGTATCTGCAGCTTTATCCCGCGCTCGCGATATAGGCAGGGCACGACTGTATGCGAGTTCGTCACAAGCGATGCGAACGAGTAGTTCAAGAGGGCAGAGTATGGCGAAATTTCGCCCCTTCAGAGGGGTACGACTCTCCCCGCTTGGGTGGAGTCACCAACGTTAGAGCGCCAAAGCGCTATGGAAGGGATTTTTTATTCATTATCGTGCTGTCGGGTGACGATCGTATACCACACGACTACCGTATATCCTATATCCTATATATATCCTAATCTGTATGTGAAATCCGCGGTTGTCCATACCCACAGATCAGCGACAGAGCCTCGTCGCCTTTTTGCTGTATCATAATATGTTATACCTGCACCCTATAACACCCCGCGGAACATTTCCGCCAGCCAACTGTCTAACATAATAAGCGCGCGTCGTCACTGGTCGTAATGATCCGTAGGAATGAATTGGGAAGCCGGAAGAAGAGAAACGACCGTACGCGTACCGCAGGTCCTGCGGAGGCCGGAGGCTGTGCACCGAAGCGTACGTATACGTACGAAGCGCGGGAGAGCGCCACATCACGCCGTGAAGCAAACGAAACTTAATCCGTATATCTGCCCCTTCATCTACGAAACGGGAGAGAGTCCCGGGTACCCGTTTTACAGATCATGCAACTACTGTTGCTCTATATACCCACGCACCGCGGATACTAATTGATCGTACCTATATGACGGAAATATATTGACCGTGAAGATCGACGTGCGGGGATAGGCGCAGATGACACTGCGACAACTGATGCATGACTCCGTTAATATACTGCATAGGTCCTACATAGGCATGGGTGGAATACACAAATATATACATATGTATATGTATGTACATACATACATACGGACGGATGGCGTCAAGGATGATCCTATATATGGGCAGGCATAAAATTCATATTATATTCACTCCCCGTGCCTGTCGTATAGGATGTGTACGCAATGTACGCATAATCAAGACAACGTGCTGATTTGCTTAAAAGCGATGCAAGATCAAAGATGGATCGTGGAAGCTGACACCATACGCTGAACGCTGACAGAATCTCGTGGGAATATATGTATTGTAGGTGTATATCAAAGTGAACGTGATCGGGTGTCTTTAATCTTTGCAGGCGTATATATGTATAATATATTTCCAAACTCCAAGTAGGTATGTATGTATGTATGTGTGTACATACCTATACGTATACTATAACATAGTATATTTCACGAGGCTCGCCACGTATTACGTACCCTGCGTGTCGTTATCAATGATTCCGCGATATCGATGTCATGCATGGGTAGACAATTCGCTCGTCCCACGGCTATCTGCAGTGGATAACAGTTTTTTTTTTAAACATAACTTCAACTGACTATTTGCGTGACTTTGCGTGACTTGCAGTGAATAAACTACTTCAGCTGATGAATTCGAAGCCGTGCACGAAGTCACGCAAAGATAGCTAATAATGATCATTCCAGACTTAAACTCCCTTGAAGACAGTTGAAATTATCTTCAAGTCAATTCAATAGTTATCTGTAGTCGCCGGAACTCGGGAGAAGTAACGTCAAGTCTTGAAGGAAGGTGTGCGATCCACCGACGAGTGATTGACATTTGACACATCGCGCAGTGCTGGAGATATCCTGACCTCAATGTCCTTGCAACTCGAAAAATATATTGTTCAATGTTAAAATTATGTTCCTGAATTTTTATACGAAACTATAACAATAACGGGTCAAATTGACCCCTTGTTATCAATATGATAGTTCACCGAGGGGTTATTATTACGGGTTAATCACGTCTCACGGAAAAACAAAAACCAATCAGGGTCTAAAACTACGGAAAACTCGTTGCAACACTGAGAAAAAAATATGGTTGATTCAAAATAATACTGTTCAATTCAACTAAACGCGGCTGTTACGGGCGGGGAAACGCCGTTTTGGTTAATTCAATCAATGATCTGATTATTAATTGTTATAAAAATTGATTGAATGGAATAGATACCTATTTCAACCGATAATGTAACTTCGTTGAACCGAGTAATGAATGCTCATATGCAACACAGATTTAGTTATTGTAACAGAGCGTGTGCTTGAAGGGAATAGTGCCTACATGCGTATCAAAAAAATGTGTGAATGAAATGACTACATCTTTGATTGAGTTGATCGAATTTGTACGAAATGACTGATTTTTTATGTTGAACTGAACTTCAATTTCATTAACAGCTTGTAAAAATTATTTGAACTAACGATATTTTACGTAGTTATTACCATGATTTTTTTTTCTTTTCATAACCAGTAGGTATATGGCTTAACGCCCATTCCCAATTTGCATGATTATGTGCAGTATGCACAGTTCGTTCTATGGTACACAATAGTCAAGACCGTCGTTGGGCGGGTCCGATAGGATTGAAAACCTCAGTTTCATGGCCACTTATCTTATACTGAGGCTGTACATTCATATCAGCGACAATTTTCGGTGCCTGGGTGACCCCATAGTGGCGAATTTGTGAACTCCTCGAGTAGTATTTCGTACCTCACATTTGTTTCAAGCAACATCATCTAGTTTTGGTTGTTTCACCTTTTCCGTGAATTTGACCGAACCAATCAGCCGGTTACAACAAAGAACTTTTAATTGGATCAATGAAATACTTGATACACTTGATACAAAGATTTGATTGACCGAACTAATTTCAAGTATTCAATCATCAAATGACGTTGTCAAACTGAAATGGTACCTTATTTAATCAAACAAATATCTATTCTCTTATGATCAACACGAAATTTTTGAACCATCTTTCAAATAATTGAGGTGTTTGACGCAACACGACAAAGTGATCATAAAAAGCATGATGTGCATTTGTCAGAATTGATATTTTATTGCACCAAACATTTATATATTTCAACAGTTTGATCACTGTAATCAATAATCAATTGCAGCTAATCAAACGATTATTTGAACTAAATTTATCCTCCTTTGACATGACTTCGTATTTGTTCGGAATACAGGTTTTTCGAGAATCTAGATCAAATTTATCAAACGTACATTTTCGCTCAATCAGATGCAAAACTCGGTTCATTCGATGAATGCGAATATCACAGCTGAATCAAATATGAGGTTGAGATAAATAAATCTATCCAGCATTGAGTTCAGGTTTCTTGAAAAACACGAATAATTGAACCAACTTGATAGTTTTTAGGTCAACTGAATTCACAATTGTACCAACCATTTATGGGTTCATTGCCCCAACCATTCAAATTTTGGATTACAAGTAGATATGCACTTGAAGCAACTAACATTTAATCAATTCAACTGAATCTTTGCCAACTAAATGAATGAGGTTGATTGATCGACCAAACTTATTTCTCAGTGAAGGTAGTAAGAAACGAGATTCTGGACGGGCGTCAAATTCGCCGACCCTCGGCCGAAACCTATCCCGCTTCGCATGGAATACCGATATAGGTATGCCCCTAAAGCTCTCTGGTCCTATAAAATACGCGAGTATGTAACCACTGTATCTACACGGCGATCATATAGGTACCGCGATCTAGTTCTAGTAGATAACCTCGCTGTTAAACCGTATCGACCAACTCGACGGCAATATGGAAGAACGTGACATCTCAAATTGTGCCAGAAGAAGGTGACATCTGAAATTGTGCCAGAAGAAGTTGACATCTCAAATTGCGCCAGAAAAACGTGCCATCTCAAATTGTGCCAGAAGAACGTGACATCCCCTGTGCTTAAGGATAGGATATGTCACGTTCTTCTGCCACAATTTGAGATGGCACGTTCTTCTGGCACAATCTGAAATGTCACGTTCTTCTGGCACAATTTGAGAGGTCACCTTCTTCTGGCGCAATTTGAGATGTCACGTTCTTCCATACTGCCGTCGAACTGTTCTGCAAATTATGTCGCAGATTATGCGGCGGTGTGGCGAAAATTTGTCAAGTCTTGTGTGTGAAATCTTGCTGCTGATTGTGAGACAGAGAAATCGTGGGTAGCGCGATCAGCGAACCCCCGACCCCCCAACTTTCGCCGTGGCGCTTCCATTGAAGTGATCCACTGTGAGGAAAAGGTACAACGTTAAACGGCGACAATGGTGTAGGCCTACGGACTCGCGGTCAGGTGATTGATACGGATCGCGTCGGTCCCCGTACCCACAGGGCGGAAGGGGCGGTCAGACTAGGGACGGAGATGTTGATGGGTCAGACACCGGCCAGATCGGGCGTCACGACGTCTCGCGCGCGCGTTCCTCAGGCGTGGGCGTTGTCGTATCGCGTTCACACTTGGCTGCCCAAGCTTCGGTCGTCCCTGATTTTCGCGTCTCGGTTGTCGCTCGCGAAGAAGCAAAAACTACCCTATGTTCACCTCATACTTTCCTCGTCTCGGGCCGAGGGAATCCCTCGCCTATGTAGACACGACCGTCAAAAATTTCTGACTACGTATACATTACTATGTATATGTTATATACTTACCTGATACTTATCCCAACGTCGATTGTACGAGATGGCTCGGTCATTATAAACGGTACTTTTTTGGTTCCTTTTTTGGTAGTCATAGGTCAGAAATCAACTCGTATTTAACATTTCAGCCCGCGAAGCGGGCCCTCTTCAGAAACATAAATTTTAATACATTTTCCTAATCAAACTAAGCGGTACCACGGTAGAAGGTGGAATTACAGAGTAAAAACATAGTCCTTTGGATTTGCGACCTTTAGTTTGATAAGGAAAATGTATTAAAATTTCTGTGTCTGGAGAGGGCCCTCTTCGCGGGCTGAAATGTTAAATACGAGTTGATTTCTTAGCTACCACTACCAAAAACAGGAACCAAATATGTCTATGGATGAGGTCAAAAAAACGAAGGATTATTTGGATTATAAACGGTTTTAGAAACCTACAGCGAGAACCATCCGTGTTTCGTGCAAATTTAAGCCACGTTTCGTCGCAATTATGAAAATGCAAAGGTTCAAACACATGATACGCTCCGTGACACGTGGTACGTATGTGTTTCTGGAGTTTATTGTACCGCAGCTATAAGAGCACGCGTTATATATGGTTCAAGAATTTATGACGATTGATCTACGAGGTCAAACATCATCGAATTCGAGACCGAAAGTTTCTTTCGTAATGTAAAACCGAATTCTTCCTTCTGCAGTAATATTCGAATCGGAAAGAGTACGAAAACATAAGAAATGGGAATGAACAAATTCGTCAGAGAATCAAACTTTTTTCAAAGAGCGGTTGCGCGGAGTAACAGAGAGGTGGAAGGCTTTTGTATGAGAATGGCAATTGAAACTTTGGAGCTAGAAATGACGTGGGTACGATCCTTGCGTTGGTTTACAACGTTGAACATGCAAGGGACAATGGGAAAGGCAAAGCCCAGGGAGTATGGAATATCGATATAAGAGAAAAAAAGAACAAGAAATGGGAGGGGAAAAAAGAAGATGAGGACGCATGTGATGTAAAGACGGCGGGCTAGACACGCATTGGCTTTTGGCCAAACCGCGCGATCCATTAACGCCACGCTTATCAGTTGCTGACGCGGCGCTGTACCTATCCCATGAGGTATAGGATGACCAACGAACCGTTGGGGTGTTTCTGTACCCCAAAAGCTCGACCGCTCTCATAACTCGCCCGGACGCTAGTGGGTATATGTATACCATAGTAAAGGGTACCGATCGTTCGCAGTTATGTACCCGTAGGTATAATAAATGATAAAACTGCTCGGTCCCCCACGCTCGATATCATACAGGGTGATTCACGGTACCTATACATGCAGGAAAATGATCCATGGAAAGATTCCTTGTGTAGATCTGAGAATACAACACCTCGACAAAAACGGTCGAGGCATATTGGCGTGGCATCCTTGGTTTCCGAAATATATAAAATACAAAATATTACCTATGCAAGCCGACTGTAATCAGAGGGCTGCGGCTGATACCTATTCGAGCTTGGGATAGTGCCGCGTTCAGGCAGTCGGGGAGTCGACACGAGTTTATTTTCAGTTATATTTTCATACGAACATAAAGCAAATACGATACGCACAACCCGGACGCTACTGAATGATGTTCAGGTGCGAGTGTCAGGCAAAACGGGGATGCCGGGTAAACTGCAGGGATTCGCTGATACCTAATGGCTATATAGTAGCAAAATGCATAATATATTCAGCAAATTGATTGATGTTGATCTTCCAGATGAAAAATCATACATTTACAGCCAAATAATAACAAAACGATCGTAACGGGACTCGTACGTCGGCAGCTATTGTTGATCTAATCGCGCACTCGGTGTAATAATTATAATAGAGGTTATTTGAGTCCAATTATGTACATACCTAGCTGAAATACCAAGTAAATGCCGAATAATTATGAATTTGAATTTTTTTCCAATAGTGTGGTCAATGAGCTATGTTATAACGTTCAATCCAACACCTTCATACATGTATGATGCCATGTAGTGTGATTGCGGTGTTTTTGATCATAAAAATGCATAATCAGGTAGAACAGGGAGCTTCGGTCTGGGCGTGGACATGTGCAGCTTGAATCCTTATAGACGACTCAACTTTTTCCATTAGAAATGGATAAAAGATTATACCTATCTCATCATCAATGATGACAACGATCACAACGATGATCAAAATTGCAGTTATCGGGTGAATAATTGCAATTGTCCGTTCTTCAACCTAATTCAATTTTCATCTTTGTCTATCAACATCTATTCGAATCTGAAATTTTCTATCTAGAATTGAATCCACTTGTGCCGCATTGGTTACTAGCCACGGTCCCCGTTTGACCCGCACTCTTTTGCAAACGGAGATTGGCACACCGTGGGTGTCCCGACTACCGTGCCCCCTTACGTTTCCTTTAATTCAAGAAAAACCAAAAGTTTACCAGAGATCCACTTGTGTAAATTTTTGTCATGAAGTTTTTATTTATAATCTTGAAACAGCAAGCCTGACATCTGGAAGCTTCAACTTATCTATTATCTATTATCTACTACTATCTATTAAAAATGTTATTACAATTTTGGACTGACGGATCTGTTGAAATTGTCTCACAATCAGTTGTCTTAACCAAAGTGCTAAGAAATCACCGACTTTCAAATAACGAAAAGTGTGCGGTATTTCCACTCATAGGTATAACTCAATTGAACTTGCTGAAATGGAATCTTGACGTTACTATATCTGTCGAATCAACGAAAGAGTTACAATTGAACCATTTTTTGTGGCAATAATGGCGGTACCCGCTAATTGCTCTACGAGTTCGAGCGCAAGCATTTTGGCTCCCAGACCCAATCACGGACAGTCGGTATATCTACATAAATTTTCGAACAGATTAGGAAGTTAGGTATAATATTTGAACGTCTTACGAATCCCATGTGTGCCACTGATCATTTCGATACACAAATCGCATACAAATACGGAAAATCATAGTTTATGGTATTCCGAAAGAATTATACCTACCTATATGCGGGTGATTCTTCCGAAACACTCATTTTACAGGGTCAAGAATATCCGCAAACTTTTTGGGTAAATGATTTGACACAGATAATTTTAGCTTCCAGACGACATCGCATAATAATTATTATACCTATATAAGTTAACTTTTGCCTTTCGAACTTCTGGACCACATCGATCATTTAATGACTTAATGTAATTACCACATGGGCAAATCCTTTTTCCATTTGAAGGTATTTACCAGACTCTGAATCGCGTAACATCACACGCGAGGTCTTTCCGGCCTAAAAACGTAGTAGTCAGTTTATACTTCAAGTACCCCAAGATTAACTTGAAACCATACACGTAGATCGATTTTAATTGATAATGTATACATTTGACATTTTCCAGAGGAATGATTACATCAGCTCGTAATATCCACATATAAGCCATGCTTTGGGAAATGAACAATATTGAGGATTTCTACGAAGAAATTCAGCTATAAGTGTACAAACATTGAAAACCTCATGATTCCACTCTGACCAGGCAGAAGGACAATCGAGATTCGAAAAAAAGAATTACTGTATTATAGGCATTGGGCCTTAGGCCGGAATCGCGTAGTTTCGAGGGCAATATTGATTGGTTTTTTCTCAGAGAAGGTTTATTGTCATCATGATCATCGCTACATTTAATTCTGCAATACATCGGCCCAGTTGTACAATCTTTCCAACTTTGGAGGTGATCCTGCGGGGCTAAAATAGAGAACGAGACAATGAATATACTATGAAAATTCAGTGGTATTATGTGGGTATAAATCATACCTATATGATAATGAGTCGTCTGAAGGCACCATTGGATAATTATCTTTCTCCGCAAAAATCAGACGGGCACTTATTTTTAACTGCAGTTTTAGCTTCAGTTTTCCGGCTAGCTATTTCAGACATGCACTGTTGGAAAAATTTAACTAGAAAAAATGTCCCAGCAGGTCCACTCTACATTTGTGTTATATTTACACATTTATTTGTCGATATAACACAAATGGATGTCATTTTAACATCAAATGTGTTGTTTTGACATTTTTTTATTTACTTGAACAATAAAAAGTGTCAAAATTAACATAAAATTTTGGGTGGACCTGCTCTGACATTTTATTTCTAACCGTGTGGAAGCGAACGCGCACGCCTAGTTGAAAAAAATGTAGAAAAAAAAAGCATTTTTGCAATGTAAACTTTTCATCTCTAGTGATAATAGGATCATTCGAAAAATAAAAATAGTAAAAAAAATCATATTCTGAATTGTTTCGTGAAGATTCTGCGACCTGCAGAAGAATTACAGCATCCGATTAGAATTTTGAATTGTCATTATTGATAACAACGAAGTTAAATACGAAGCAATTTGCGGTGGGGAGGAACGCGCTGTGATTGGACGACCAGCCGCGTGACGTCGTAATTGGGTAGATTCGAACGAGTCTCATGAGAAATGCATCAGGTAATTACCATTTTTGTGCTCCACGGATATATTTTGTTACAGATTTTGTTCTCCCCAAACGAAAAACTTTAATGTGGCCAAAACCCGTGGTGTCAAACCGCGAAGGTGATTAATTTTACATCTCACAATCACGAATTGAAGTTAACAACAATTAATACGCAAAGTTGTATTTGGCAAATTGGATTCTCTATACATATATACGGTATATCCTGTATTAATAATAGAAACGCATGCTATAATTTAGGTGACTCGCCGTAACTTATAAAAATTGTTCTGTACATCCAGACCTGAAGCTGATATAAATCAACGTTTTCGAGCGAGGTCAGGTTGCTCCGTCGACCTAGTTCGAGTCATTTTTTCCTCGCATCACCTTTTGGTACAGGTACAAATATTTTTGAATAAGCTTACAACCTAGTCTCCCACTATCCATATACCACTTATACTAACGTTTTTTTCCTTATTTCTCTGTTTTCGCGTATTTTTAATGGGCCAGGTCCAGAGTTTACCAATTGCAATTATGACATCACGCAGCAGCTTGCCTAATGGAATGGCGCCCATAACGGGAACGTTTCAAACCGTATCATAATTTATTTATTTATTTTTTATGTATTGATTTTTTCCATTTTGAAACAGTAATAATAATAAACAAAGAATCGCGAACAACCCTGATATAACATTAATTTGTTTGGCGTTGGTAATGTACGAGACAAATCTGCAGATGACCCGCGGTCTCTGAAGATATGTGCGTATACCTAATTTCCGCCTCGTAAGATCATGATAGAGAAATTTTTAAAGAAACGTGGACCGTAAAAAAAATCTGAAGATCTGCCGTCGAAAAATCTGCGGATCTACAGGCCGCGGTCTGCTCGCGCCTCTCCTAAATACGGCCCTGCGTGTGTATGCATGCAGGCAGGCATAGGTATAGGGAAAAATTGGGAAATGGGTATCGGGTGCGTCACGACTGGTGCCGGCCCTGCGGAATTGATTCTTGTACAACCAGTTGCAACGTAGTTGTGTATACGACGCACGGGTACGGATATGCAGGGTGGAATTACGACCGATGCGCGAACCGAGTAAACTTTAGTATCGAGTCGTTGGATTTGTGGGGAATATTTGTTTCGAGCGCTGTCTGTCGCGACAGCGGGATATATGCTACGCCGAAAGTGATGTTACATAAGCGTGCTGTGGCCGTGGCGAGGTCGGGAAGCAGGGGAATTCGAATATGGTGGAATGGCGTTGGTCGGGGCGCAGTGCTGCCATCGCAAACAAGTGACGCTTGCTCCCTCCAAAACTTCCGCCATATTGGCAGCATTGGTTTTTGGTAGTTTACAAATAAAATGGCCGATATATGAGGCTATTTTGTATGGACATTAGAGTATACTATTTTACAAAATTAATGACCATCGGCCGTGCGCGATTGTAGTTTACGTTGTTGCGTCGGTACCGTGAAGTGTGTGAAAAGTGTAAGGAACGAACGTGGGGACCCAGGAGCCGCGTAACTAGGTGGAGGTTGTCTTTTAGGGACCGTGGACGCCGCGAGCTTCCAAACGAGCTCGGAGCGGGCAGCGTTGTTGCAGGGTCAGACACTTATAGCTTCAATACATGCAAATCTCACGCAGCCGTCTGATTTTTTTGAACATATCCGCGCGCGGTCTCGCACCGAGAGCCGAACCAAGGTACGAATCGCGTCCATACGTTGTGAAAATTCACCCAGGTCAGGTTTTCCCATTCGCCACCCGTTCTCTGCCCCGGTCCAGACACGATGACCAGCCGTCGAGCCTGTTGCCTGGATACAGGAGCGTGACGGTCTCTTGGCTCCGCCGGGACCTGGGAAATACTTCTTATCCCC
Source organism: Euura saliciscinereae (assembly GCA_018420115.1). Classification (NCBI taxonomy): domain Eukaryota; kingdom Metazoa; phylum Arthropoda; class Insecta; order Hymenoptera; family Tenthredinidae; genus Euura; species Euura saliciscinereae. Next base: position 112,633 of record JAFFZH010015338.1, on the reverse strand, counting down.
CGAGAGCAATATCGCAGTCGTGGAGTCCACCGGATCGGATAATGAATTGACGTCGAGCGAAGGGTCCGTTAGCGTCACGGTCAGCAGCGGCGACGTCTTTCCCTCCATTACCCCCTTTGGCAATATGTGCACGACGCCTGGAAATGCAGGCGCCGGATTTGGATATCCTTGGTCGTTTGGTGGACCAGGCACAGATGCCCGTGAAAACACGCAGAGCGATTTAACCACAAACATTAGCTACGCAGTGAACAATAACCAAGACCAAGGCTCGAGCCAGAAAATCCAAGTGGACGTCAAGCCTGCCAAGTTGGCCAACAGCGCCCACCGCCGTCCGGTGTTTGCTATGAACGAGAGTTGCCAACAGACTCCGACTACTCATCACGGCCACACGGGAGGAGCTCACAATCAAACGCACGGGGTACACAATCGCACCAAGAAGCATCACGATGTGTTCTCGATAACCTGCGATAAAGGAGGTTGTAACTGCGACGCCGCCCATCCCACCCCGCCACCGTCCCTTTTCTCTAACCCCTTGGTATTCACAACGGCCGACAAACACGCCATGAGTAAACACTTCATGACCCCTATCGGTCCGCTCCAGCTTACCGCCGAGGAGTGCAATGAGATATTGATGAAACGAGCCGCGGCGGCCTCTAACCAGGCCAACGCCAACAATGTGGCGACTAGCCAGACGGACACGACTGCCCACCTCGGACACGTCTTCACTCACGTAAACACGGTTCAGATCGAGACCAAGGTGAAGCAGCAGCAGGACATGGGGAGCCAGGTCCGTGTACCTAAAGAACGACCCTACTCGTGCTCGGAATGTGGCAAGTCGTTCCTATTGAAGCATCATCTCACGACCCATGCCAGGGTCCACACAGGGGAGCGACCGCACATCTGTCCCCACTGCGGCAAGAGCTTTGCTCACAAACACTGTTTACATACTCATCTTTTGCTGCATAGCTCTGAGCGACCTTATCAATGCCGGGAGTGCAAAAAGTCTTTTACCCTGAAGCATCACCTGGTCACTCATACTCGCGTGCACACGAGGGAACGACCGTTTGTCTGCCAGGAGTGCGGCAGAGCTTTCCCGCTGAAACGCCACCTAGTTACCCACAGTAAATTTCACTCTGGCGAACGACCGTTTGTCTGCGAGGAGTGCGGCGAATCCTTCTCCCAGAAGGACCACCTCGTCATGCATTCACGTTTTCATGGCAGCTTGCATCCCTTTGTTTGTCACGACTGCGGAGCGACCTTCCAGAGAAAGTTCGAGCTTGTGAACCACGGTCGGGTACATGGTAGGGTTCCTCACTCGTGTACCGTTTGCGGCAAAGAGTTTCTACAGAAACGCACTTTACTCGCTCATATGCGCCTACATACCGGGGAAACGCCATTTGCCTGCACCATTTGCGGAGAAGCCTTTCCCCGTAAAGCTGACCTTGTGGCACACTCCAAAATACATAATAACAATACCAGTCCGGATGAGAAGCCATTGACATGCAGGTATGGTAACAGTTTTGGCAAAAAAAATAAAAAAATAATAATAATTTTTAAGATAGAATAAATAAAAATTTATTTTATCTTATTTTATTTTTATCCATAGAAATTGTTAAACTTTAGTAATGAGCCTCCAGGCCTGCAAACAGAAGCTTTGCTTCTCAGCAGGGATACCAAATTACTATTTGTATCTGTATTTACACCTGAATTGAATAAATTGAAAATTGAACGATTATTCGTAGTAGGCCAGGATCTGGCCAAAATCATTTGTGCGAACTCACGATTTCAACTCCGCAAAGTCAATTTGAAATGTTGTTGCTATTCTACCGATACCGACCTGCCACAAATACTTTTCGCTCAACAAACAAATATTCCATATTTTCCAGAGAGTGCGGATTGGACTTCTCGAACCGCGAGGCATTGACTCTGCATTTGAGGCTGCATTCCGGGGACAGGACCCTTGTGACGGACCTATGTGGTCTGGCTGCAGCTTTCCAGCAAACCCCAGGGCATTTCCTGACACCGAACGCAACCGGGCCTCATCAGGTAAGCATCAATTGCTGTCCCGATAAAGGCCCATCACATTAAAATTCAAGTATTTACAGATGAACGGCCCCATTGGGACTCCGGGGGTTAGCCACATGCACGGCGCTACACAGACATCGCCACCGGTCGGTTCCGGACCAAAACCCAAGCCTCATCTCTGTCCAGATTGCGGGCGCGGATTTGCCCAGAAGCACGGACTGTCCCAACATCAGCGTCGTCACACGGATGGCAGCTGCCACATCCGATCCCACGTTTGCGACAAGTGTGGCAAGGCATTCTTCCAAAAGAACCACTTGTTGCTTCATCAACGTCAGCACATGGATCCTCCACCAAGCCTGCTTCGCCAACAGCAGAGACAGGCAGCCCAGGCTGCTGCTCAACAGGCTCAGCAGCAACAACAGGCCCAACAGCAGCAGCAACAACAGCTCCAGCAGCAACAGCAGCAGCAGCAGCAAGCCTGCACTGTGGATACGAAAGCAATACAGCTGCAAGCAATACAGCAGCAAGTTCAACAAGTTCAGCAGCAGCAACAACAACAACAGCAACAACAGCAGCAGCAACAACAACAACAACAGCAGCAGCAGCAGCAGCAGCAGCAGCAGCAGCAACAACAACAGCAGCAGCAACAGCAGCCATGTACCGTTGATACGAAAGCAATACAGCTGAATGTCACCATGTGAGACGGCATGACTGAAGTAAATTGCACGACCGGCAAGGAAAGAAGGGATATGTCTCTTTGGGACTACGATAGCACCCCCGAACACGCACCCAGCTGCCACCCTCTGCACGCACTTCTCTTATACTAACATTACACATTAGTTATATTTATTATCTCTAGAATCAAGTATGAAGTAATCCATTTTATTACAAGAGTATATATAAAAATTATATACAAATTATATATATATATTATATTCTAATTATTGTGTAAGGCTTGTAACAAGAAAATAAAAATAACCATATATTAGTGTTTTACATATACTTTATATCATTTACTTTAGATATGTAAAATGAAGTACTAAACAAATTAGTTGCCTTATAGAAATGATGAAATTTCATAACTATATTGTTTGGTTTATTATGTTTTTTTTTTCATTTATTTTTGTTCGTAGGATATCAATTTATAAGAAAAATCATATTGAATAAACAAAGAGAAAACGAAACTCCTTCAACCTTGGATCATTATTCTTCTACTTTTTCCATTTCATTTTATCTTCGTCCTCCTAACTTTATTGATGCTCTATTATTGCCGCATGTAATGCAGTTGTTGCTTTATTGTTCCCTTGGGCTCCTCAAGTTGTCAATGCCGTCCATCCGTCTCCCCCCCCCCCCCTTTCTCTTTTTTTGCCAATGGCTGGGGAGGTGACTTGGAATGTATGTTGGGTGTGTGAATGGGGGCGGAGGGGATAGGCGATGCGCACTTTCGCGGCATCGGTGGGTAACTAGGCAGACTCAGGTCATACACCTGCAGGCTGCCAAGGAACACGCGGCACTGGGCGCGGGTATGCTTAACTACAATTGGAGGAGACAGGAGAAAGTAGATATATATATAGGTATATATACGTAAAATTCAGATGAATCCTTCACGGTTCTTTATCGTACAATTTTTTTACATCTTACAATGCAAAGCTGTCAACAGTATTGTCGACTCGGCTTGGAGATATTGATTGGACACAATTTATCCGTCGCTGCAGTTAGGTATATGCGTATACATATTAGTATACCTCCAACAAAGACACAATGTGACCGCAGTTTCACAATGGCAATTCTTTATGGAGTGGTTGAGAAAATTGCGGAACATTTGAAGGGTTACAAGTCGCTGAGATAGTATACCAAGTAATGAGACGTGAAAATATCAATTTTATTTTTTTTTGTAATTTTCTGCACCTTCGGTCGGAATGGTCAATTGTCTGAAAAAGAAATAGTTCTTTGTTCTTTCTTAGCTTTTTCAATTCGAATGCCATTTTTACGAGACAGTTTTTACATATCGCACGCAGACCTGACGGAAAATTCTCGGGTGTCAACACTCGACTTTGTGGATGCGATGGTTCCTATAAGAGAGGAGCTTGGCGCGATTCAAGAGACCATTTTCTGACCGCAAGGGAGCCGATGGTGAATGGTATGCTGGATTCTCTCTCGGATATCGGCATCTCCGGAAATGCATTTAGCAATATTCATGTCGACTGTCAATCGTTTTTTTCTTCGTTTTTTTTTCAATCCTTCCGGTATCGATCCTGATGTCGATGGCTATGAATAGTTTGTGATTCCGGCGATAATAACGATGAATACTGTGGTGCAACAGCTCTCCACGCGTATAGGCTCGTCAGCTCTACAAAGGATTGAAAGGAAAACGGAGTGCTATTCTAGTAGTATCATCTGCCATCTGTCTGTTGTGCCCGGAATTACAAAGGCGCGCGATGCGCCTGCGCCCCGCATGTCCCGCCTGCAGACGAACTGAAATAAATCGAAGAATTGTGAGCGGAGCAGCAGCACGGTGCTTGCTGGACGTGCGTAGTGATGATCAGGGCGAGTTGTGTTTGGTGCGCTACGCAAAGACAAAGCAGTGATCCGCGTTGATAGACTGAAAATAATTTCCAAAATATCCAGCTACGGATGCATATGGAGGTTGGTACGTTGAAAACTACGGACTTTTTGCCGAGGGTCTTTGTTTGAATTTCATAACAGAAAACTGCCATTTTCCGCAAGCGACGTTTAATATGCCCCCTCCCGTAGTAAAGTGGATTCTTAGGTCGACGCTGGTGCGCGGCGGAACGTCGTCGAGAAGATGCGTTTTAATCTTTCGTTTGTTGCCCTCCTTGGATCCTTTGTCCGTTCTTACTTCTTGGTCACGCAGCGTCTGGTCTATGAATCAGTCGCGGTGCTTCATCCAAAGCGCAGTTCATCGCACGGCGGCGGTGATTGATGTATCGCGTACGCCGCGTTAATCGAAACTACGCAATTCCATTTTATATTTCTTTTCTCGAAAACATTCTTCTTTACGTTTGCCTTTTGCAACGCGCCGCAAACCCCCTATGAGTTTACGACCGAGTAGTTGCGTACGTGCTTTCCACTCGTACAGCAACAGTGAATGTGTTTCGTAAATAAGTCTCCGCGCGCTATACCTGTTACGTGCGTGATGTGCGTCGGTCTTGTTTTGTTTCGTCGCTTTGTGTACCTTCACAGCTGATGAGTTCTGTCAGCTGCCTTGCATTCATTCCACTTGCTGCCTTCGCGAAGCGGTCAGGGCCGTCGCGACCACTGGCAATATTTACGCGCTGCACTTCCTTTCACGTTTTTTTCGCTTCGATTCCATTTTTTTTCTTCCGTCTTTTGTTATGAATATACAATTGGTCCAAATATATTTCTACTACCCGTGGTCAACTCAGCCTCCGCGTGTTCGGAGTATTTTCTATTCCATTTTTCAATTCTACCCAAATAAACGTACATTATAAGTATACACGGTACACCAATCGATGCTGACTTTTTCGAGAGAGTAACAGAGTGGAATCAGTAAGTGAGTTGAAATAATCCTGTTAAGGCCACCCTAACGGGCCTTCTTGTGTCAAAAATGAGCCAAAATAGACGTATGTACGTGAACATGTTTATTATTTATAATCTATAGGGTGCTTGCTTGGTTATTGTTCAATTCGTTTCCCTTGCTGCCCCGTTGAGGCTTTATTCGGAAAACAATAAAAGGTGAAAAATGAACATTGCCAAAACCAGGTCTTTGTGCAGTCCTATCGGTAATCATAGACTCGTCATAATATTTGGAAAAATAACCATATTATGCATTACAATAAACAGGTTTAGTTTCGGGTGAAAGTTAATGTCTAGCCAAAAGCCAACAGACTCTGATATTCGTATACCCAAGCATTTTTGATTCGGAGTTGGGGATACGAATTGGCACTTCTTCAATTGTTTCAAGGTTTTTATGCAGTTGTAAGAACGAAAGAACAAAAATCGATTTTTCCTCGAGAAAGAAACCTGTGGAATCCCTCCTTAAAGCCTGTAGTAAATTTTACATTTATTCGAATACAAACACAGAAGCCTCGTAAGAAACCAACTACAACGCACATTGGATGAAAGTTGGAACGTACGTCCTCAAATTCAGTCAGAATAACAGGGGCCTTTGTTACTTATTGTTAGGTTTTGGAATGCAGAAGTATTTGTTTTCGTTTACTCTGCGATAGTCTGTTTGCAATGGTGTTATCAGACTCAGGTCCGTAACAGTGCAAGACAATCTTTGAATAAGTTGTATGTCTCTATGTCTCGGACAAAGACAATCTTAGGCTTATGCCTTCTAATTCCTGTAGAAAGGATCAGTACCAGAGTAGTCAGGCCTACTAATTGTAACTGTAGCGCCTTATCGACAATGTAGATTGAGCTACTCTCGCGTCGAATTATTCAATTCTCTATACTCTTTGTTCGCTGGATTGTGCTATGCAACCTGTGTAATTCAACGAGAAATTACGTATTTGCGAGTCCTTGCAGCTACATGCCAATTCCTTTCCTCTGCAATATGCAATTGTCTTTCCATATTGTATATCTGAAACAACACTCTGTACCATCTCATAAAAAAATGAATCGGTTGTAAATATGCTCATGAATGAAACTATAAACAATGGTCCGGGAGTTTTTGTCGTGGTTATGGAGAAATGAGTTTTCGCTTGAAAAGTCTATGTGTGCATCTAAAATTTACCTCGTGTCGCAACAGACAATCGTAATCCCTCTGTCTCTAAATTCCATTCACCTTGTCAGGCACATGCATCATACTTTCGAGTCTCAAAATAAGCCTGTCGAATAGATTTGCCGCTTGGAAACTTAGTATCCCTGCTTCTCGATGACAAGCATTCACTCAACTACACACAACCCACTTCATTTTACATTCATTCGTATTTTACATAGGATGAAACCTAATTTCAGGTGCCCCCGAGCCGGCGCTACCTGAACCAGCTCAACAGCTGATCGGAGTACAAAGCGGCGGTGACCGGGGCGAAAGCTGTACCACCACCCCGCATGCAAAACGGATACTATATATAATATCTGCTGACCGATAGCTCGACGAAGGAGGATCTGGTGTGTTTTTCATTTCATTTCATCTGGGACACGGCATCATGGTAAAAACTTTTCAGGCGTACTTGCCCTCTTGCCATCGCACTTATTCGTGCATTCACTGCCGGGCTCACCTTGCCAACCACGATGAACTCATTTCAAAGGTATACCTTACCTGCGGTTACCTCTGCTTCCGTACGGCAGTGATTATGAATTTACCTCTGTCTAATGTTGATTGAATTTTTATATTTCAGTCCTTCCAAGGCAGCCAAGGTCGTGCCTATCTATTCAACTCGGTGTAAGTGATCTCAGTAAATATATACAATTACCTGCATAAGCTAAGGTTCATTATCGGAGGATTTCAGAGCAATAAATTTCATGAGACTCGATTGTTTTCGATCGAAATGGTCAGCAGTCGGCGTCTATACCTCTAGACAAACATTGCCAGGTTGTACAGCTCTCTTGGCTTGATCATTGGAAACTGAGTGCCATATTTATTAGTATACAACCGCAATATGCGGACGAATTAGCAGCTCTTTATCAGCATCTCTGTTCATTGTTTCCAATTAGGGCAGAAAATTTCCCAGCCTTTCAAATAAAAGTGCAATGTGATCGTGTGAGTCAAAACGAACGTGTTATGCAGGGTAAATGTCGGTTGCGGACCAGCAGAGGAGCGTATCCTGTTGACAGGATTGCACGCCGTCGCTGACATCTATTGCGAGTGCTGCAAGACCACCCTTGGATGGAAATATGTAAGTCGATGCGGCGAACGAATGAAGACAGATTACCATAGGCGAAAATGTCATGATGTCTTATTCCAGGAGCACGCGTATGAGTCGAGTCAGAAATACAAAGAGGGCAAATTCATAATCGAGCTGGCCCACATGATAAAGGAAAATGGATGGGAGTGAACGGGTGAAAGCGGTGGTCGGAGTGAAACTCCGGACGCCAAATCGAGACCTATTTCGAACACTTTAACAGCGTTGCTAGTAATGCAATGTGCGGTATTCCTCCCCGTCTAACCACCAACAAAAGTCTGTGATTTCATTTGTGATTTCTAATCTTAGTAAGCATTATGTTTTGGACAATTCGAAATGATCATATTTGTTTTCCGATTGATCTAAACGAGCAAGGACTCGGGCAATCCACGCAGGGCAGAACTGCCCGCAATTATTGTAAAGAAATTATTTTTCGAGATCAACAAAGGATTGGGAGTAAAATGAACCGGTAGGATGACCGTGATTGATAAAAGTCACGAGGGTGGCGTGGAGGGGGTTTTTAAGAACAGATTGTGCCGCCTGAGGAACAGGGAGGACAACGATAATGATTTGTTTATTAATTCTATTATAACTGTGTAACACTAATATCAAAATCAACACACGGGGTACTCCGATGACCAGTTGTGAATATTGCATCGAGCAGCGCCAGTGTTGCGGACTATGTACGTCGGATCGACCGACCGCCTGCCCGACTGCCTGCCCGCCACAGCGTCTATCATTGGGATTTCACTGCCGATATTCCTAAAATTAATTATAATGTTGCACCACATCTAAGCGTTGCAGCTATAAACCTAGTATAGCCCACATTATAATGTATGCATACATATACGAGAAGCCTATACTGTAATAATATAGGGCTTATAAATACAGAATAAGGGTATGAATGGGTGAGCGGGTCGTAGCGAGCAAGATAAAACATTGTCGTATAGGCGCTCACGCATGTGTGTGCTCGTGTGTGTGAAGAATAGAGCAGAGTGCGGGGGATGATGGACAAGAGTTGGCAAAATTCAAAAGACATGTAGGCTTGAATCTTATATGCTGACTCGATGATTTTTGTGACGTGTGCGTTTGTGTGTGTGTTTTTGTTTGTTTGTCACCCAGCACAGGTGTGTGATAGTGGTTTCGAATGGATAATTGAACTGCACCCTCGTATGGCGCCATAAGACAGACGAATACATCCAACTGGTGGTAATTACAAGTCAACGATTGCTCATTGTATCGAAAACCAACTTTGTCGGTAAATATTTGTTGGTATGACCACTTACTAGCGGGTCAAAACCAGGCCATACATTGCAGAAATATCTACGCAATGTGATTCATTGCAGTCATATTGCGATGTGTGAAAATGGTAGGATCATTTAATTTCTATTTCAATTAGCCATATTTCTAGATAAATCTCGGCACGTTTCGTTGTGTGGAAAGTAATTGCAATGTCAGTGAAATTTCTCACAATTTTGATCGATATGTAAGGCTATAATAGCCTAGTTGACAGAGTTGGTATATAACACCCTACCATATAGGGCGAAGCAAAAAATTGGCGAACAAAAAGGAGGAAGACTTGAACATGGAAGATCTCACCTGCTTCGGAATATTAGTAGTATATTTTGACGATCTCTCAGAGAAATTTGTATACGCGCAATCCCACATGCCCCGGTTACGCGATTGAGTTGCTTATGTAACTTGTAGCTATATTAATCATTTGACACCTGCAGGGTATTCATTATACACTGGTTGAATTCGAAAAAGGGTAAGCGGTCGGTTCGCTGATAAAAAAAAAAATTGTGCGATTCGAGCGGGAATATTTAATTCAAACGTTCGACACTCGGTAAACTTGATATTCAAATGAATTTCGCGATATTTTCATACGGATGTATTATTTGAGGCATACATACGACAGTGCAGCATTCACACGAGTATGAACGTACCAGTATCGAGCCGGCCTAATCCTCATATTGTCTCTCATCAAAAAACACTTTTTATATTAATCTGCTGAACGCCTCTTTTCGGCAACACTAAGTACTACAATCCACGTACGATATAACTGACCGCCTCCACTAACCACGTGTAAGCCCCGAGCCTCAAGTGACACCAAAAGCCACGTCTACACATCTTTGCTTTGTAAAACATGTTCGTAATAAAAGATATTTAAAAGAAGTATATTTGTGTTGCAGACCAACTTTCGTAGTTGGCGCCAGCATCCTTTGAGCAATGCGGCTGGGTTTAAATATTGCTAGTACATTAAGCGTGTAAACGTATTGAGTACTAAGTAGACGGGATAAAACCACCGTCTACCATCCGGTATCGAGGATACCGAGAATGTGGGACGAAATGACCCAATAATTCAGCGGTTCCCATACACGGTCTTGCAACTTCTTGCAACTTTTAAGTGCAATACCCGCATTGCACAAATCTTACCTATTATTTGCTTCTCCTTCCCCTCGCGTGTCCCCTTCATTTCTCCTCATAATCTCTTCGACGCCACCTGTCCCTCTTTTATATGCATACATAACGACTCGATTTTTCAAAGCAAACTCGTCTCGTGTGTTTTCCGTAATTTGAAATGTGCGCCTTTTTTATATGCGCGACATTCGCCGGTCAAACTCCAGTTCCTCTAATCTGAATCGGTGGAATCGGTCGAACCACGGAGTAAGTTCGAACACAGATAGGTGGCAGTCTTCCGTATTTTTAACATTCCTTCGCAGTGAGAACAAAGGATGGCGTTGCGGACTACCTACATACTACATAGTACATACTACATCGTATCCGAGGCCCCGAAGGAAACGATCTACCGAAGAGGTTAGGGTCAGTTGAGGTGTGCTCACGAGAAAAGGAATGGACAAATCGCATTGTCAACATTGGAAACAAGAAGAGAATCCTCACAAAGTTTGAAAATATTTCAATGGAGGTATCCGTTGGAGACGTCGTAGTGCCCGGTGACATCGTCAGGGATATCTTGACGACGACTAAGGAAAAGGAACGAGTCATTTTGGGACCCGGACTCCGTCGCGACGGTGAACTCGTCTACGCCAGTAAAGCCGGTGTCTTAAGGAAACGTAAACCGGCCGTGTTTTACGTGGACAGCTATCAGAAGAGGTTACTGTCTCAGGCCCGGAAATTATATGTATATGGCCTGACGCGTCGCTCAACCACCTCCGCAAATTCCATTTGAAACAATGTCGATTATCTTGCAGATACGTACCGAGTCGAGGGGAGAACGTGGTCGGGGTGGTCACCCAAAAGGCTGGTGACATATTTCGAGTCGACATAGGAGGTGCCGAGCACGCGTCCCTATCCTATTTAGCCTTTGAAGGGGCAACAAAAAAGAATCGCCCCGATGTTGTTGTTGGCGACGTGATATTCGCCAAACTACTTGTGGCTAGCAAAGATATGGAACCCGAATTAATTTGCGTCGATTCCCACGGTAAGAAAGGAAAGTTGGGTGTCCTCAGTTCCGAGGGGATGTTATTCGATTGCTCCCTCAGCTTGGTCAGAAAACTTCTTCACCCCAAGTGCCAACTATTGACGCTACTGGCCAAAGAGCAAGCGTACGAAATCGCCATTGGGATGAACGGCAGAGTCTGGGTGAAGGCTAGATCCGTTCAAGAGACCATAGCGGCAAGCAATGCTATCTTAGCTGCCGAATACTCACCACCTGAAGATATGCCGGCTCTGTGCTCGACAATCGCTCGAACTCTACTTCGATTAAGTTGACGTAATATATTCACGGATAATTTGTAACACAGCGTCACGTTCGGAATAAATTATTTTCTTTAATCAATCATCAATCCCATGCATTCGTGTAACTTGAGCATCGAGCATTGGAATTTATCCACAATCAGACTGCTTCGAGGGTGAGAGGAGCGAATACTAAATGAATTACAGATGAGTTTTCGGAGACAATCGTTTATTTTCGACCAAAATAATTGAATACGATCGCCCGTTGAGAAGAGGGAAAAAGGTTTATGGGTGGGGCACACTACTTAAAAATGCATTATTATTTCATCACGTCTATTTTGTTGCGAGTCTTGTGTGGGCTCTAGGTTCTACGTGTATCTCTAAGTGTACCTACTCAGATTAGAACTGTACTATGCTTAGTACCTAGTATACCTCGTTTCAAACCCACCGTTTTTCGTTAAGCTACAGAAATCATGATTTCTTATACAAGTGTTATTAATAGTTTTCAAATTCACAATTTTCATTAGTAATTTCTTATTAGTTCATTATTATTACTAATATTATTATTATTATTATTATTATTATTATTATTACGTTAGTAATGCACAAGATATTGTCCAGCATTGAGGAAAAGTTGGTGTGGCGCTATAGATTTTCATGTTCATTTCAGAATTGAACGACTAGGCTACCACAGAACTGAATCAAGACGACCAAAATCTCAACTCAATTCTCAGTCGCCGGTTGGTTGGTGAATGACGTTTGACAAGTTATTTTCTGACAGTGTACTTGGGAGTGGTAACAGTAATTATGATTCGTCAGTGCTGGACAAATCGCGATTCAACTGCGTACTGGGTTGTTTGGTTTCAGTTTAGTTCAATTTTTAGCGTTGCGATGAAATAATTTGGGTACAGTAGTCACAATGGGTAGTAGGTACGTTAATGATTAATATTTTATATGTAGAATAGTATAGAATAGCAATAGTACATCATACGTGTATGTATATAAATAAAGTAGTAGCGTTACGCAATTAGTAGAGCCAGGTCAACTCCGGACATAGTTCATGGGTTCTCCTTTTGGACGAAAATTTTCGGTAACAAAGAATCGTTGCTCTGGCCCCAGCCAACGGGAAAGTTGAGCAAATCATATAGGCTACCATGTTTTACAAAACCTTAGAACATTTCGTTGGGGGAACATCTTTCCAGCCACCTGCATCATTGATTTCGGCTGAGAAACTGGGATGTGCAAACTTATTTTGTCGATGCCGATTCCATTGCCGAGGGATTGTTGTCTTTGGAGCGATTTGGACAGGGATTTGCGAATAACAGATTATAATACGTATGTCATAGCCAGACGAATTCAAAACGGTAGATAATTGGAGTGGAAGCTGGCTCTAATAATAATCATTACTTCGTAATATTGTTCTTGTCAAGCTGAAGAGGCGTCAACAAGAGGCTCTACCCATGACTGCCGTTAGACAAATCCACATCGCCGGTGTATTAACTAGGTTCTCTTGGATGACATGGTAACAAATAAAGCGTTGCTAAAAAAAACTAAATTTGTTTCGAAAACATTGAAGCTGTCCGTGGTAACGCATGCTTTTGTCAGATCACCGTTTCTGTACCAGACATAATGTTCTTACAATTAGGTTGGTCGCGAAAACAATGACATTGATCGCGATATCTTTAAATTTTTCCAAGATACCCTCGTCGATCTATGAGTATAATTCATAACGATTTTGAAACAGTTCTTTCAAAAAACAGAGCGTCCGTTTCACTTTATACCTACGGCACATGTTGCCTCTTCAGAAGCCTCTCAAAGCTCATCGTAGCCCTTTAATTTGAATACTTTATTACTGTTAATCAATATTATTACAATTACTAATTATACTTTATTATAAATTAATTAAGGAGCTCTTAATCGTATGTGTTTATGTGTGTTTTAATAGTGTGTACGATAGCTTTTCAGCAGCTTACTTTTCACGCCATTCCCGTAGAACTGGACTTTTGAAAATTTTCAGAAGCTTTGAAACTGGGTGACTAGCGGCATTCCCAAACCTTTACCGTCTGATCCACGCTACCGCTTACGACGTACGGATGACTTTTGTGAAAATCTGGGAGATGGAAAATAACAAGATTGAACCATGACTCATTCTTCTCCGGCACGACGATGTCGCGATAAGAATCCAAGAGCGACAAAACTCACCAACAGACGTGCAGAAGTGCATGTGTGCCTCAAGCGTTTTCATGGACCGTTTGTTACGAGTGTCCCACACCCGCAGCGTCTTGTCATCTGATGCGCTGACAATGAATTTACCACCTGGATGGAACACGATGCCGCGCACCCAGTTGTCATGTCCCTGGAGGGTGAACAGGCATACCCCAGCCCCGACGTCCCAAACGCGGATAGTCTTGTCTCGCGAGCCTGATGCCAGAAACGGGCCCTCGTGAGCTCCCTTGTTGTCCGCCCCAGCTGCAGCATTGATGGCGCCACGCGCTGTCTCAGGGGCCCACGCGATACACTCTACTACATGATCGTGATCCCTGAGCTCAACCTGTGAAGCAGCAATCCTCGATTCATGATAACCTGATACAGATGATGCGTGCGTTCTGAGGTATATACTTGTATATTCATTTAATTAACCTCTTCCCGGCCAAATTTTGTAGCTTCGAATAGGGGTTTGTTTGTGGAATTTATTCTTTCAATTCAAATGCACCAGTGTAACGCATTCAAAAATCTTGCCATATTTTTGTCCCCATCATAAGACCCCCAAAGAGTGGGAAATGCAGTTTGAAAAAAAATCTACTGGTCATGTACGTGTGCTAGAACTTTTTTCATTCCTTGTTCCAAATATCGAACGGTGGTTGGTAAGAGGTTAAACTTGATATATAAATATATGTATATGCGATGCGAATGACAGTAGAGTAAATCCTCAGCTGCGAGATGAACAAAAACAGCAAAAGAGCTTTGCATTCATTTTTTTTTTAATTCCAAATCGAATCACGTATCTTTTGTTCGATGTTATTTGATTCGAAGTCGAGAGAAATTGAACATGTCATGAATCGATGTTGTCTCAATCGATATCGAAATACAAACGGTAAAAGCAAGAGCAAGAATTAAGAGTGAAAAATATGTCATAAGGCGCCTTTCAGATCTCTGCAAGTATTTCAGATTGAACGAGCGTGACAATAAAAGCCTCGAGTTATTGTAGGTGGAAGAAACTATTGGTTCACCTGTTTTTTTTTTCTTTTTTTTTACGAGTATATGCCAGTTGTGCCTCACATCTTGCATACTAGAACGAATGGCGATAAATCTGGAGTACATACCTTGGTCTCTTTGGTGGCTACGTGCCATACCCTCACTGTCTGGTCGTTGGAGCAGCTGGCAATCAACTCGCCACATGGACTGACTCGGGCCATACGCACCCATTCTCTGTGGCCTACCAGTGTTTTGACGCAGTAGCCAGTAGCGACCTGAAAGATGATTGATTTCGTATATCATGTATGTGTGGCTCTAAGGTATCAGAGGCCCACCTCCCACATTTTGATGGTCTTGTCCCTGGAGGCGCTGACAATGAAATCACCCTGTGGCATAAAAGCGACCGAGCTGACGTTATGATCGTGCCCGTGCATTGTCTTGATACAGGCGAACGATTGTTGAAAGTCCCACAGTTTGATAGACATGTCCGCACTGCATGAGACCAACAGCTTCCCGGTAGCATCGAATGCGATATCCTGAACACTGTCCGTGTGCCCTTTGAGCGTGCGCTCAAACTCTCCACTCTCGAAATCCCAGACCTATGCAAAAGTGATCTCTTGTATATGATTTCGGCTCTATTTTAGAAATAATTTCTGGTGAAATGTTATGCTTCATCCCAACCGAAAAATATAAAAATCACCTTGAGCGTGGCGTCTTCGCTCGCGGAGACCATGAGGCTGAATACTGGGTGAAAAATGACTCGGTTTACGGGTGCTCTGTGCCCTGAAAGGCAGAATTTTTCAGGTGGTCTCGGAATCCATTCGGTCGGCGATCTCTTTCCCCGTGTGGGCGCTCCCTCTATAAATTCCTTTTCCGCTTCCGAGAGCTTAGATTCAAGCTCCATCACCTAGAGTAACGTAATTATTACGTTTGCTAGTACAGTGCGGCAGAAGTATGATTCAAATATTCAAATGATTCAGCAGCACCTTTTTCTGTAGCCTTATGACCGAGGTCCATTTCTTTTCCAGCAAACCGCCATACTTTCGTTCCACCTCACCAGGCATGTCCGCTTCCTTCTTGAACGCTTCCAACGCATCCTGATATCCATTGCTGCTTAGGTAATCTGCTATCGCCTTGTTTCTGAAATTTTACGGTCAAGTTAGGTTGTTGCTAAATCTGCTGTTGAAATCTACCGCGAGCAGCCGGTTTGACGTACTGAACGACTTGTAGCGTTTCAATATTCCTCGTTTATCCGCTTCTTGTGAGTTGATCAAAGTAATAATAATAATATTAATAATGCACTCTCTTTCACTACCATATCTACTGGACAATAATCTTTCACCAACAAATATCTAATGGGCAAAAAAATCAGTAGATACTGTGTGCCCACATAAGAACCAAATTCTCTTTTACATTGAAAAATTAATATGTAACAAAGTTTGGCAAAAGAACAAAATGGTTGAACGAATTTCAATTCCAAATTTTCTATGGATTGACCTCAGAAAATATTCACTGAATTCATTGTCTTTGAAACACCTGGTGATTTTGAATTGAAAAATTGCCAACAAAGATCAAATTCATTGATTCGTTTATAGACAAAAATTGAAAAAAAAAAAAAAATGGTAAATACCGCGAATTCTTAATTAAAAGTACGAATTTTCAAATTCCCTATACAATTTCCTGACTAACAATAAGACCGTGACAGCTGTTCCAGAATACCGAAAATTCCGTGATAAATCCGGGTTCCGAGATCGCGTAAAATTCCTAGAAAAGTGGGAGAGCCGGCGTTGTGACTTAAGGGGTATGGCAAAAAATACGTATAAGTGCGAATTACGTTGAAGTGAAATACTTTAGTATTGCAAATATACTGCCGGGACCAAAGAGATGTTACGTATAAGCGAGAAAAACGTACAAGTGCGAATCGTATAAAAGAGGTTTCACTATATTTCGAAAATATCTGCGTTAACTGAACTTGTACGTGCGGGATCCTCATTTCGTCAAACCGACAGAAATAGCTGAGAGGATCAACTGTCGCCACGAAAAAAATAAAATGGTACGAAAGTCCACCGAAACGAGAGAAAACGAATCCTTGTTCGCGCTCGTTTGTCAACCGCCATTGACGAATCAATGCCGAGTCAGATTAAGAAAGCCGGGAGTAAAGCCACCCCCTGCAACCCTCGGGGGCCATTGCTTCTTTAGCATCGATGAGCGTGGTCGAGCGTAGGAAAAGAAAACGGATGGGGTGAATTTTATTCACGGGAGCATCACGCCTCGCGGAACGTGTCCTGACGTCACGTCAGTAAGGGTGGGTCAACCATACGGATACGCGGCGGCTGCGGGCGCCACGGCGGCGAGGACACGAGGGGAGACGTATTATTGATTTATACTCGGGATTGCCTCCCTCCGTGACGACTACTCGCAGCCTTCTCGCTCAAATAATAACGTTCTACCGCTGGCTGATTGGTGAAAAGTAAGAGATTTGATTAAGGGTTTTTGGTTACTCACAACTCCTCCCGCTGACGTTGAGACAAGACCATTTTCATGATCCTCGTGTGAACTGGATGATCCTTAGTAACTCGGGTGCAGATCGGGGCTTCAAGACCTCACCGCTCACTTGGGGCGACCCTCCAGACTCGCCTCAGTGCTCTGCCGCGGACGTCATTGCCTGCGAAATCAGAGGTGAACTTCGGTCATTCCAAGAACCAAATAGGGTTCTTCCGTTTCCTGAATTGTCTCCAGTACGACGGTATTTCATTTTCTCACACGCGGTCGCAAAATGCCACGTTTCATACCTCTTGAGCGGGCGCAAAACAGACCTTTTCACCATACGAGCTTCGAAAACGGGGGGTTTCGTAGCCCGCAAAGCGGGGCAAAAATGGCGGTATGCAGGCCAGCGGGTCCGAAAGTACTTTACAAACCCCTGGGGTTTCCAAGCGTCTTATTACAACACGCTTCGCAGGCTAAGAAACCCCCCGTTTTCGAAGCTCTCATGGTGAAAAATAGTATACGCGGCGCGGGGCTGAAACCTCGCGAACGCAAACTCGCTTGTAGATGGCCGCATTCGCTCAGTTTCGCCCCTTGCCACGTAATCTGCCAAGTTCCGTTTTGCGCCCGCTCACTCGGTCTAAAGAGAGGCATTTCTGCAGACCAGGTGTTGAGAAAAAAATCGTGTGCATCACGGGCGCAAGGCTATTTTGGCGAGTGTGATTGCAGCTCACTCGCCTTCGGCTCGTGCTGCAAATTTCACACTCGAAAAATAGTTCTTCGCGCCCTTGATACACAATGCACTATTGCGGCACGTGTGGCACTGCACTCAGCCCGGAGAAGCAATGCTACTGATTGGGGAATAATAATTCACAAAGGGGATAGTGCACCGTATTGCGGGGTTGTACGCCTCCGATAACACAAGAGCACGACGGTGGAGAAGGACGCGTGTCTACTGATATGTGAATGTACATACAGTGCAGACTCTTTTGAAATTTGATTTTTGCAGTCAAGACACAAGACATTTCTGCGTTACTCAGTCCGCGGATATACGCTTTTTTCGATAATAAACATACGTGCTGGACACGAGTGTGCGTTAAACTTGTACAAGTATGAGACTGTCCAGCGAGGTTTAAGGGCAAACACGAGGGCGTTGTTTATTATTGCAACTATTGCACCTACGTTCGCGCCAAGAAGCCGTACTTTCTGTGCATGTATGTTGTCCGATGGACCTATTCTTTAAAAGAAAATTTCAAAGCAGGTATCGTGCAATGGCACATGATACCTACATCCGCGCAACGTTGAGTCGCTAATCATCGAAAGAATTGGTCATCACTTTCACAGTTTCATCTCTCTCGCGTGTCCTCGCACCGCGTCTCAGCCCTCGCAAAAACATTCGAGG
The DNA here is from genome assembly GCA_018420115.1 of Euura saliciscinereae. NCBI lineage: Eukaryota > Metazoa > Arthropoda > Insecta > Hymenoptera > Tenthredinidae > Euura > Euura saliciscinereae. The sequence continues at coordinate 94,000 of JAFFZH010015338.1, read as the reverse complement.
AGGTACTAAGCGATTGTCGATTCATCGATGTGCATGCAGGTACGTGTACCTAGTACATACGTATAGACGGGTATCTAACCGATAACCGAGAACGCATTGGAATATGCAATAGTTGCAATATATATGTATGTATGTATACACGTGTTTGTATGTTCGACGTCGTTGCCCATCGGAACCCTACGTCTCATAGTCATGTCTGCATTTTAGGGAGAATCTCTGCACCGCGGGCCGACCTTTCAAGGCCGCTGCGCGTGTATAATCTAGGCGCTGGTGACCAGACGGTTAAAAACCGTTTCAACACTTTCAAATAATGAGTAGGTATCCGACGCGAGAGATGAACCGGCGTATTATACCTGCTGCTTCCGTGGGACATCGATTCGTTCGTCCAAAGTAAACAATAATAACAACTCGACGAGAGATTTATCAATAGACGAAGGACTATATGCGTCGTATTGTTATGATGCGGCGCAGTGACGTAGATTCGGCTTGTACGTCTTAATCGATCTGAACTGCGGAAGATATTGAAGAAACACGCGTCATGCACCAAGTCTTGTGGTTGTCAGTGATTCATGGGTGGCTATAGGACCGCGCTTGCCAAGTACACTTGGTGAGGTTGATTCTAAGCGATTCAAAGCCATCCGTATACGGAGCTCGCGTGAAAATAGTGGCCTTGAACCAGCCAGAATCAATCTCGCTGTGTGTACATGCAACTGCTACTTGGAAGACCGCTGGAACGCTGTCAACGGTTGGCGGCAGAAATAAAGAGGCCATGCAGCTGAATCTTGAGAGTAAAGATCGAAAGGTCTTAACAACCGTTCAGACTTGAAATGTTGAGCAAACGAACATTTTCGTGATCTTTGATATTCGATAGGCGCCTACGGGTCGTCCTCGCATGGCACGCAAGTACGCAACATCACACGCTCTGACAATCGATATCGTACACGCGCTGCACCACGTTGAAGCAATTATTCTTCACCGCTGACAAAGACGTAATTGGTGTACCGTTCATTGAATGCAAATTTGGAATACACGATGTAAAGACAAGGGATCCCATGTTAAAAGCTGGCAAACAGCCACTGATAAATTTGATCAGGAAATACAATCCGTACAAGAATTTTACGGGTAGTAGGGGGGAGGGGGTAGATTTCAACATCGCTCATCGGTCGCACTCGATGGCCCCAAAGAATTTTATTCAATCGCGAAACGTTCGCTCTTAATCTTACCGGATTTCATGCGATCGCGTAGGGAGGCAGACTGTGAACAACGAACGGCGAATAGACAAGCTACGGCGCTCACTTGGCGGTGTGGATCCCCTGGTAGTGCAACAGAATCACGAATGGCGTGGATGGGGAGAAACAAGAATAAAATAGAAATAAATGAATGTCTGAATAAATGTCCTCGGCACGCGGTTGTAGTGCATACGATTGCGTCGAGGAGTCAAGGAGATGACAACGAAAGCAAGAGGACCAATGAAAACAGACCACGAACAATCGTCGCGAGTTAAGGATAGGCGAGCGCGCGTTGACAGCGGTAACAGCTGATCTCGAGGACAGGGCCGATGCTGTCAAAATGAAAATACTTGGACCCGACTCGAGCCAGCGAATCGATAAGGGAGATGAAGGGGAGCATATGTTGGCCAAAGATTGATCTCGATTGGCAATGCGATGGACAGAGGCTTCGACCACACGTTCGGAAGCAAGTCGTTTCGAATACCACGCACCGCGCAAGCCGTGGCTGGAGAAAAAATCAATCAGACGACGAGAGGCTCGAAACGATACGTATGCGGCGGACTTACGAAAGCCGCGGTCGAAATTGCGGGTCCTCGAACCCGGAAATTGTATCTTTCTGGCCCCAATGTTAACGGTCGAAACCTCCGGTCTGCAATCCAGGCCGCATTTGTGTGAAAATATTCACATGAAAAATGAAAGAACCGTTTTGTTGTACGAAGGACACGGCCATTTTGATAGGACCCGTCACGTCTGGCGATAAAAAGCCAGGGAATTGTCGGTGATGATCGAGTTGGACTATCGTTGAATAATAGCCGGATTGCTCTGGCGGACAAATACTCACGTTATTAATCACGTCAAACTAGCGTCAGAACACTTGCGAACCGAGGAAAATCACGGGACAACCAGGATACACAAACGTACAGAAGCTATTCACGATCACCTCCACAGACCAGACTGCTCGCAAGGTGGCGCCGCAGGGCGCATGCGCCATGTTCCTCCTGCCAAACCGAGTTCACGCTTCCGGATGACGAGCATTGCGCGCTGCCTGGCGGCAGCGGGGTCAACTCTTGTATCTCTCTGCCGTCTGTCGGCGTTTATCGCCGATAAGTCCGAGTCCATCCGTGTCCGTAGCAAAGAGTATGGGATAGAGGAGCAGCCAGCGTACACGGTGTTCAGCGCTGCCTGACGAGTCGGGCCTGAACTAACTGAGAGATGATGACGTCATGACATCGGGGTCCGTAAAATACGTGCTTAGACCGTCCAAAATTTACTTCAAAACGACGTGGTGGGGAGGCGATCGTTCGGGCCTGACTCACCAGGTGCGCTCGGAACCGTGTACGAAATTTAACACAGGATCCTTATGGTGGCTGCCTGTCTATCCCATACTCTTTGGTCCGTAGGACCGCTGAAATCTTCCCAAGACGCGGGGAAAATCAAACAAATCGAAGGATGATGCAAAGATTAATAATATTATATTATTATAATCAGGATATACATATGAAGTTAAAACTCTTCAAGACAGAAGTTAGTTTCCTGTCCGAAACAGAAATGAGAATGCTCGTTCTTCCACCGCGCGAACATCACCCGACGAGGCTTGATCGGGTGCTACATCATGTCCAGCCAATTGGGGGGTCAATTGCCCTGCAAAACCCTCCTGTACATACGCCCTCAACCGCGTATGCCTGTAGAAACGCGGAACAGTTCGTGGCGCCCACAGGGTATCGAGAACATGTGCGTAGGACTAAAAAGATCCTCCAAATGAAAGGACAGCTTCTCGAGGTGCCTTCAATTTGTCTAAAGTAATTGAAATTACAAGTACTGACCTGCTGTGTTTTTTTCCGGCTCATTTCCATCTTGTGTCATCACGCATCTTATTTCTACGAATGGTATCATCGATTCTAATCTTGGGCTAATTCAAACATGCCCTCTCTGATGAATATGGCGTGGCACAACAACGTCACACGCGCCAAGCTTTTGGACAATTACGGAATTTCATCGTAGTACGATAGTCTACGGTAACAGCTTCTCCGTGATTACTCCGTGGTTATCTGGGTCGATCACTGATCGGAGCGGTAAGTCATGCGGTAAATGAATGAAACGAATGAAACAGTAGTGAAATGTGAACGGTTGTGTGAATATCTTTACTGTATTTGCTTAACTTATACAACTTTACAACTTATAACTTTTGGTTGAAAAAAAAAATCCTTACTGTACCGTATCGAAGCAAGAGTTTTACAAAACCATGCTCGCATTCGCTATTCGATAGCGAAATTAAAATCAATTCTATGACAGCCTAATAATAATAATCTCCCGGTATTGTGATATTACGATTTGTTCCCAATCCGCGAGCATCCAAATGCTTGTACTACGAAGAGTGCCGATTCGGATTATATCGGCGATAAAATGTACTTCTTTCCACGCGACCAGGTTAAACAGCACCGACCAATCGGTAAAGTACGACGGCCCGTTCCCAGCGGAGGACAATTTTCGTAGTATAAGGAAAGAGGAGTCGAAATCGCTGAAAATAGCTATTCTCGGGGCGCCGAACGCCGGAAAGAGTACCCTAATTAACAAACTCGTTGCCCATCAGGTAAACTGGACTAATATATCTTTCCGTTCGATACAATATTCCGACAGTTTCGGCATTAATCTGCTCCATGTACTAATCGCAGTTTCCCTGATATCAGGTATGTGCCTCATCTTCCAAGAAACACACGACCCGCGTGGCCTACCGTGCGATCCTCCACTCTGATAACACAGAGCTAGTGTTTGTGGACACTCCCGGAGTCGTGTCTAACCAAGATGTAAAGAAGCACAGCCTCGAGGATAGCTTCAAAGTCGACCCCCAGGCGTCGTTGAAACAAGCGGACATAATTGGCGTCCTTCACGATGTCTCAAAGGTTTCTACCAGAGACCGAATACATCCTGAAATAATAAACTTACTGAAGAGCGTGGGGCCCCAGGTTCCTGCTCTATTGTTGCTCAACAAAGTTGACACGATCAAGACAAAACGTAAGCTCTTGGACTTTGTTACCAATTTGAGCGGAGAAACGGGTTGGCCACACTTCGTGGATGTCTTTATGCTGTCAGCCTTGAGCGGGGACGGCGTCCAAGACTTGAGGGTAAGAAGAACCTTTTTAATATCGGGCTCCCTAACTCCGCTGCCTCCGTAGGATGGAATCGAATTTGTTTTTTTATCTCATCCGCACCTCGGAGATTTATGAATGGAATGTTTGTCACAAATTGCGGTGCAAGAGCTTGGATTCCACCGTTGGTTGACATTCGTTAGTTTTCATGCGTCACCAAAACAGGGATATGATTTTATTTTCCGCATGATTCAGGACTATTTCTTGGATTCAGCCAAATTACGGGAATGGGAGTATGACCAAAGCACTTTGACCGATCAGAAGCCGGAAGATATGATTGTGCGTATGGTGCGTGCTAATATGCTGAATGCACTTCACGGTGAACTTCCCTACAACTTGGACGTAAAGATGGAATATTTCAATCACTGCGACGACGGCAGCATCAGTACGTATGTCTTGGTCGAATGTCCCTCGGAGAGATTGTACAAAGTCGTTCTAGACAAGCTCAAGCCACAATTAAGATTCATCTGTCCAAATATGGAACAAAAACTGACAAAAAATTTTCAGACTAGTGTCAGATTAAAATTAGTTGTCCAGCCGAAGCAAGTTAGCGATAAATAATATTATATTGTAAATATGAAAATAAATTGCTGCATCGTGAAATAACGTGTGAGATTTAATAATGATTTTTTACACATTTCAACATTACAACGTTGATTGTTGAAAAAATATCGGTTACATGTCTCAGCTACAGTATATATTATACATATACATTCTTTCCATGCATATGAATTTCGATTCACAAGTCTCACGTGTCAAAATATCCAACTATCAAACTAAGTAATTGAGATAATGTGGAATGAATTATCTCTGTCTGCTCCAGCATCAGTTTGTGCAATTTCAATTCGTCCTCGACTCAACATTTTGGTCAACATTTGACCTCGTTTTTCTACGTGAAACATTTCTAATTACGAGGTGTTGTTATTCAAAATTGGAAATGACAAATCAGTGCCCTGCAGATTATTGGCGATCCATTTGTCTGCCTCTTTCTCTAACTCGGGTGTGAAAGTATCTATCCATCCTCCGGTCTGTCCTTTGCGTATGAAATTACTGCTTGTTATGACGCCGCATTCCTTCAGATCTTCACCATTGACTGTTGGATTTTTCTTAAAGTTGTTGAAGTCTAAATAATCAACGAGCTTGAAAATCTGTTCGTGGGTCAGGTTCCTCCCCAAGAATTTGGCAACCTTTTCGATGGTGCCAGGCAAATCCTGTAAAGGGCAGTACACAATTATGTTTCGAGCCGAGTACGAGACGTAGGAATAAAGATGAAAATGGTGAATTAGAAAGAAGGGGAGGGTTGGTGTACAAAGCTACGTTCAGAACCTACCATATTCATATCTTCGTAAAAGAGAAAGAGCATGTTCGGATGATCCCGCAGGGCCCAAGCTTCCTTCAAATGTTCCCAGTACGGGCACCAAGTAGCTGTGAATAGTCAAGCGAAATGTGTGACGATTTGACGGTAGATTCCACGTTATCCTTATTATTTGCTCACCTCATACCATCATTTTGTCAGTCTTGTGCGAACGAGATATTATTATTTATTCTCATTATTATCATCATTATTATTACTATCAATACTATTATTATCATATTATGCTTACTGGTATCGTTCTGAAACAAATTCCAAAATGTTTGAAAATCACCCCGATACCCCTGTGTCTTGAAGAGTCTGTTCAGATGGAACCAAGAAACAGCCACGTCTTTGGGATTCCTCGCTACGTACAGGACCTGTTACGACGGTACAAAGTATCGTAGGATATGACTTGGTTCGAGAACGGGAAAATCTTTAATTTAGTGTTACGCGGATAGATCGCACTTTGTAGGGTACCTTGCAGCCGACGTCTAATATACTTGGTAGCAGACTGAAGGGAAAATGCGACTTGATGAACCTCGGAGAGGGTAGGCGCTCCACAGCCTCGTATCCGGGTTCAGCGAGTTGTTGGCAGCGCGCGACCAGCTCTGGTTCGTCTTTGACAGCTTCAACCAGCTCCTCCATGACCTGGGGATGGGTGCAGAGGCTCATTCTGAAATTAAATCGCAGGGTTATCAGAGATCCTGCTATTCCCAATATCCCGGACAACGATTCAATAATATCAATATTATTCTGTTAATTATTCAACTATTCAACTATCAATAATAATGATGATAATAATAATAATCATGACGATGATAATAATAATAATGATTATTATTCATTTTTAATTATTATTATTATTATCATTATCATTATCAATAATAATCATAATTATTATTATTATCATCATCATCATTTAATGAAAGTTTCCCATTGACCGGCATAGGAATTGCGGGTTGAGAGATAGGGCATCGTAGGTGCGTTATTGGGAAGTTCACTTTAGTGCGAATGACATACTCCAAGAACGGGAATCTCTGGGTGAGCTGATATTTCCTCGCCGTCGCGAAGTCCAAATCGTTTGAGATCAACCACACGAGTTCCTGCGTCCAAGTGGTACCTGCTCGAAAAGCGAAACCGTTATCACAGCGTAAGTCCTTGAATAATTACGATTGCGAGGACAGGAGAGACGCACCCACCTGATCTTGGAAAGGAAAGAACCCAGGTATCGTTTGGTCTAGCTTTGAAGTTGTAAAAGTGCTTTCCCTGTTGGACGTAGCGGTGCGGAAAAAGCCATTTCTTCTCACCGACTTGAACCCATCCGGTTCGTTCGCCGTGAAACAACGCCAGCATCTTGTCAGTCGTTTTCGCATCCAAGGACTGATACCCTGGTGGTTCGAGACTCATTGTTATTTATACGTGTTTAAGAGAGGATTCTTCAATTGTTTCACTGTCACAATATCGCGTTGCGACGCAATGCATTCGCGCGCGCGCTACTCTAAACCAACTGGGGTCAATCTCTGATCTGAATTTCTATATAATTCAATAATTCACTACCGCGTAGCCGACCAATAATTCGAAGCTTTATGAAAGTATCATTTTGCTCAGGAAGCGTGGATACTGATGAAATCGACAAATTGTGCTTTCCGAACTCTGGCGGGTATCTGATAATCGAGAGTATATCTCAACGTATAGTTCCTGTGACGGTACGCGACCCGCGGACGTGACCGACTAACAGAAGATACTGAATTTTTACGACGGCATCAGCTGAATCCGGGTCATCCGTCGACTTTCACCAGCGAGATTTTCTCTTCCATTGCCCCTCTTTTCGTTGGCGGATAGTCGCCGGAACTCATCAAACGGCGACTGCACGCATGAAGTTATTCATCTTTACTTTCGGATATACCTTCACCTGTTCTGATGTCCGGTTTCTAATCGGAAACGGTCGCCGAGCCATATGCCGATGCCGATATACCGAGAATGTTTACCTCCGTTCCACTGTAATTTTTTTCCCAGGCATTTTTTCGTTTTCGGCAGTGAAGAATGCCCCCCCTTCCGGAATGGATTCTGCAGGTAAACTGTTTTCTACTGGTGAATAACTAAGTGATGCCAAGTTTCAGGTATGGCCATTGTAGTAATCCATGTTATAGCAGAAAAACCTGATTTGTGGACTTTCTGCGATTTTTTTTTTTTATTTTCATTCCGAAAATTATTTTCAAAAAACAGGTCTTGCGAAAATTTTTATATCGAGGTCTAATTTTTTTTTAAGCGCATGGGGTGAAAGAATCGAACTTGTAAGGATGATAAATCGATAGATTTTTTCGGCTTTGCGGGCTCAACTCTGTTGTCGGTTATAGAGAAAGTACATAGATATCGTAACAGAAAGATTATAAATCGAGAAATGTTAGATAATCCGATAAATCCAAATAGAATTGAGCAAACGAGATAACACGTATCGGCGATAACACTAGAAAATAAAGTAAATAACCACAGTACGCACGAAGAAACCAAAAATAACCATTAAAAAACAGCTGCTCTAAGGGCTGCCTCGGCACAGACGATGCAGTAAGGGTGTAAAAAAACTGAATAAGTGAATGAATATCTGACGGAGCTACCTCGAATACCCGAAAGGAGAAAGAATCTTGAAAACAAAAATAATAATATTAGAGACAAAGAAAAGAAGAAAGTGGAGTGATCGAAGATTGACAATGCTGTAACATCTGATTGAACATAAGCAACGCTCAACTCATTCTTCTTTTTCTTTCACAGTACAACTACTAATCTCGCTTGATTTTCTGTCATTCTTCAGATTTTTCTGAGAAAATATTTGAAAGAACAATCGGAAGGAAAAAGAAAAGAAAAAACAATTTCGAAGTGTCGATTACTACGAAGGAATAATTAATTATTTTTTTTCAATAGGGAAGAAACCAAAAATAAAAATATGATACTTTTCGTATCTTTTTACGGCACAGGCCTTGAATGAAAAGTCTCATTTTAACGCCTGTTTTCGATCCGTCAAGTGGCACTCTATACCGCATAGTTTCAAGCTGCGGTATAAAGTCTTCAAATCGCAACTTTGAAGCGCAGTTTCAAGTACACAGTTCCAAGTTGCGAAATAAAGTAATTCAACGGCAGTTTACCACTTCTTACAGCAGTTCCTATACGCAGTTTGTGAGTGACAAGTGACTATTAATGGCTTTGCCGTAAAACAGTATTGTGTGGGGCGTGCGTGTAGAGTAACTGTTTGGCAAGTATAATGTTTTTCGAACGTAGACACTCGCGCTTACGCAGAATAGTCTTAAATTCCGAATTTGATTCATGAGAGCTATACGTACCTACATACGTAGGTAGGGTATACCAGTTTTAATAACCGTAACGAGGATTAAATTTGAAATTGTAAACAATTCTTGACAAGAGGAACGTGAGTTTTATTTTAGGAACTTCGGGTTACAATCTCAGGAAAAAGAAAATCAGTCTTTCAGTTGCTACACTTGCTACATTAAGTGCATAAACAGGGGTACGATACTATACATACTATGAATACTTATACCTTATATCTAAAGTAGGCTTCTGGTCTGAGTTACAGTCAGTGCACGCCGCAAAATCTGGCGCCAATAATTACATTAAGTAGTTTAATGATCACGATTTAAACGCGCCACTAATCGACAACGTCAATCGGCGATGTATGAAAATTAGGAGAGAAAAAAAAATAAGGAGTGGAATGTTCAGGCTAGAGACGCGTAAATACGCTAAATATCGTTTATACTTGGCGTGAATCGATAAATATTCCAAGTCGGATCTAATCGGAACTAGAAACATTCGGGTGTTAGTACATTCTCGGTAATAACTGTGTTTCTCTCGTGCGGAGTAGTCGTCACGTTTGAATTCGACAGTGGAATCATTTCCTCGCGGTTTGATCTAAATTGGTAAAAACTTTCACGGTCGCGAGTAGCGTTCCGCGATTCTTGCGAATCTCGCAGGACCGTGTTCAAGTTACGTGAACCAGAATCATCGGTCTTATCGGTTACTTCATTTATTCTCATTAATCCTATGTCAGTCTCTGATGTTTCTCTGTCAGTCTTGGAATTCTCCACAGTGTCGGTCACAGCGGTCGGCGCCGCGGGCAACTGCGACACCACCATTAATCGATCGTCAGTTTGAGGAGGCAGCGTAGAACTTGGGCCGATGCACGGATCTTTGATATCGGGATTCGATTTGACAACCTTACAACGTCGCGTGTGTATCCTCATGTTGTCACGTCTGTTGAATAGTTTGTTGCATCCGGGACAAGGATACCTGAAGCAAAACAGTCAACCTTTATCGGCTTCAATTCTCGAGTCCTCGAGCCGGAGGTCGTCTTTACATACTTGTATTACCTTTTTCCCATGTGTACGCTCATGTGGGCGGCGATGTGAGACTGCTGGGCGAAAGATTTGTTGCAGAGCTCGCATTTGTATTTTCGGATACCCTGGTGCTTGAAGAGGTGTTCCTTCAGCATGTGTTTGCTTTTGTAAACATTCGGACACAGGGGACACCTGAATTTCGCTGCCAAATGTACCTGGAATGGGACGTTTTGCGTTTGTTTATCAAAGTTACAGAGATGTAAAAGGGCGAATTCGAGAAATATACATTTTCATGATTAGTCAGAGCTTTCCTCGACCTCGTTCGTATCCCGCATGTTTCGCACACGTAGTCACGCGAATGAACCTTCTGGTGGTGTTTGACGAGAGCCTCGGCGTTGCACAAGTACGTCGAGCAGAGTTTGCACATCAAATTTCGGTCTTTGTTGTGCACAAGCATGTGAGCTCGCATTCTGCAATTCGAGAAGAATTTCTTGCCGCACACCTCGCACGATATATCCTGTAACGTGGGGAGGTCAAAAGAAACAAAAAAAAACCTTCATCTTCCTTACATTCCGTTCAATTGCGAATCTGTATGTATGTATACGGAGACTGCGGTCATTTTTTATCGGTCACTTACTTTCACGGGTTTGTGGGTGGTTTTGTGATAGCTCAGCACCTGCCTGTTTGAGGTAGCAAAATCGCATTGTTTGCATTTATAAGGCTTTGCACCCGTGTGTGAATTGATATGTTCCTCCAGCAGCACGGCAGTCCCGTAACTTTTCTCACAAAGGTTGCATTGGAACGGTTTAATCTTCAAATGCCGTTTCCTGATATGACAGCGAATGTTGCTCACCGTGAGCGTGACGAAATCACATGACTTGCAACAATACGGCTTCATGTTGAGATGGCCCCACACGTGCACCTGTTGGTAGAGAATTGATTACAAGTGTACCGAGATGTCATTGTCAGGGCTGATAGCACTGCGTCAGGGGCATCCAAAACAAGTGCGAGGTAGTGACGTTTTTTATAATTGAAGGTTTGCATGCCGAAAAGGTCGTCCGAAAAGGTTGTACGATCGTCGCAAGAATTCAAGTAGAATTCATAAGTTTTTTCGAATATAAAATTCCCCGCATGTCCGAGTAAAGGATGATGGTTATATCGTGGGAAGTAAAAAAATTCCTGCACTCGTATGCCAAAACCGTGTTACCCCAACGAGATCATCTGCAGTATTGCGATATCGATAAACATTATCCCAATCCAAAGTATCTACGTAAAATAAAATAGAAGTTACATTATATTAACGGAGCGATATGGTCGTTATTATCCGCGCATACTGTTGTTTGAAACTGATTGTGAGCCGTCAACTACTTTGCCATCATGAAAATTCAGAGTAAAGAAACTACAAGTTACCTGACTGTTAGAAAACAAAACAAACTATGCGAGGTACTTCTAGATCTCTCGGACGCGGCAAGTTCCTGCAGGAATGTTAATCGAGTGAATAAACCAACTGATTATTATTCTGATGTGAAAAATATTTCAATAACGATATTCGAGGTAATTAACTCACTCTAGGATAAAAACAAATAAAAAAAATTGGGCAGATTCTTGAAGTTGCACAGTTTTGTGAAAACAAAATTTGGGGATTTTTTTTCACAGAACTTAGTGAACGTATCCGCCTGGCCGGGTGCCAAATGATCAAATGTCTTCGATTCTAAGAACTAAAATCTTGCCATAGATATTAGTTTACATTTCGGATTATTTGAAGGCTTATTCTTTTGTCCCTCCTGAACAATTTCATTTTTGCCGGCACATAGGTAGTTGCGGCATACGGCACCTTCAATTATAATTCTAAAACTTACAATCCACTTTGTACTAACTTTGGCCCCTATGCGAATTGATCCCCATTGTAACTCATTTGTCAATACGAAGGCGTTGTTACTCAGGGTCGTATGGGTGGGATCGGTGGCTAGTCTTAGTTTTATTCACCTTTCTCGGATCAGGGATCAGTGGGATGGTTTGACGTGAATATTATGATATATGACTGGGTATGAGTTAACGCTGGAATAATTTCAGCCAGAAACAAATTGGCGGGGATTAGTTGATAGGGATTAAAATGTTTGAGACCAAAAGGGTTGCTCTCACTAAGTTGAACAGGATTCAAACTTTGAAAATAATTACTGAACCACTTATTTTCGTAATGTATTTCTGTTTCAAAAAATATAGTATTACAAGGAGAAATGATAAAAATTTGACTGCAACGATACCTGGCATTTATCCATCCTCGGGTACGTCTTTCCACATATATCGCATTTCACTTTGATTTTGTCCAAGATCTTGATATTTTTGTAGACTTCCTCGTTGTCAACAACGCCCATGTTAACGGTGTAGAGAGTTTCGATGATTTCTTTTTGCTCATTCGTTATCAGTTCGGAAAGTTTTCCGAATTGCCCCTCAGACTTTTTGCGTCTTTTCCGAAAATCTCCAACACTTTCTCCTCCAGTTTTGTTTGATTCGTCAGATGACATATCCAACGAATTTTTAGGCCCAGTCATTGACCCGACAAGACTGTCGGGCCCTTCAGTGAATTTTGTTTTACTCTTTTGGCAAGATACTTTTGAACTGGTTCCATTTAAACTTGCCGCACCGTATTCGATATCTTTCCTAAATGTATCACCATTTTTTACCGATTCGATCACAGACTTTCTGACGGTCGATGCCTGCAGCAAACTCTTCTTTTCCCTCGCCCCGTCATCTTTCATACAAACAGTCTTCGAAGCATCGTCCGCGGTTTGTCCCTCGATTGCATCGCATTCCCGGTCTCGTCTCCCTCCAGCCTCGTCGCCCGGTCTGGGACTCGTTGCAATGGATTCAGAGCACAGTGGTCCCAATGGGGCCTTTGGCAATAGTACGCCATTTGCTATCAGAGGCAAGCTGTCAGTCCCCGGCGGAACATTGTTCAAATCCGAGTTCTCTAGCTTCACCATATTCTGTGGTATTGTAATATAACTTTCAATTTCCTCCCTATGCGGTTCTTTATCCGGTGATTCGACGTAGTCCTCAGTCCGTTCCACTAAACTTGCTTTCGCAGAGTTACTTCTTATTGGGGAATTTGTCCGCGAGTCTAAGCGAGGTGCGTTTGTTTCACTTTTCCTCAACTTCCTATTGATAATTGAGGAAGTGCTGCCTTTTTTTCCAGTGTTTCTTCTACTGGGCCTAGTAACCTGGACTTCGTCCTGGCCATTACCGTTACCATTTTCATTCGGAATTTCCATCAGCAGAGGTGTTCGTTTCCGTGGTACTGCCATTCTACGTCCATGTATCGGATGACCCTTGGCTTCAACGGTTCTACGTTTTAATCCGCTCGAACGAATAATTTCAGAGTTACCCATATGATTTTCTTCCTTCTCTAAATCACGGACCATATCGTCGCGAAGTACCTCATTCTTGTACCTATCTTTCTTCACTTGTTCCACCTTATTTTCCATCCTGCTGCTCTTTCTCCTTGGTGGATCAGGCAGACCGTTCACATTTTCTTTTGGGTCGACATTTGTCAAAGGCAAGGCATTCTCCTTGTCGGATTCTAAATCGGTTTTGATCTCGTCTTTGGACAGAATTTGCGTACGATCTTTCTGGAATACACAACAGTTGCAGACTATAGTTCAATTCCTAGCTATCATATGCAAATTTCCTTCATCTTATTTTTCCTTCTTAGTTTCATTCTATGGGGGATCTTAATTCGAGCGTGGTTCACCTGGTGGCGGGATTTGAACTACTCCGAGTAGATTAATTCTGATACATGGGTGATGCTACCGAGAGCCTCATTTTTCGCGGTCGTAAATTGAATATAAAGAATAAAAAATAAGAAATCGATTTCAAGTTTCATGCTTCGGGCTAAACTTCAGTTCGAAGTGATAAAACGCAATTACTACTCTGATAAACTCAAGCTCATTTTGAGGTTTTTGCCATACTCTGGGCCTATACTGGTGCCAGGGGAATGACAATTATATGCCAGGGGAATGACAATTATATGACACCAGAGGATTGACAATTTCGATGATTTTTCGTCCGTAACGTGACATGCAAAGTCTTTTTAATATCAAATCGCGGCGATGAGTTCGTGCTCATTAGTTTTACACCTTACCTACGTAATAGTATATGCATTATGCTTTTCTGTAAAAAAATGTTTGTTGTGAACTATCAAAAATGTGTTGGAAGTTTTATTCACATCAGGAGTCATAAAGTTACATCACATTATAGTAAAATTTGAAATTAATTTACAAATGCGACAAATTTACTACAAAATTACATACAAAATTACAATAAAGTACATACACAATTTCGTATGTTTGCGATCAATGTATAGTAACATAAAAAATTTGTTCGTAAATTTACAGAACATGCATCGCGATTCACTTAATTCGCTGTACTGAATTTGTAATGTTACAGGACTTCCGTATAGTTAATGTGTAGTGAATTTACAATCATATTTTACAGTGTACTTGGGAGGAAATCGGGCGATTTTGCGCCGAGCACGACGTGAAAATCCGCTCCTACCGTGGGAATAGGCGAATATAGGGAAGAGGCGGGCCAAATTGACCCGTCGAAAAAATATATTCGTACTTTGCCAAGATTGGAAAACGTTCTCTAAATTTTATTACGCACTTACTCTGCAGGCAAACTTCAAACATCAAATCAACTACATATTTTGAAAACTCAGAAGGCGGGTAAAATGGGCCCCTCTAAATTTTGTTTATACTTTTTCCAAATTGAAATTTTTCGGATTTCACTATTTGCTTGCTCTCGTAAACTTCAAACACCAAATCGACTACATATCTTGAAAACTTTGGGAGTGGCGGACAAAATGGGCACCCTCGGAATTTACTGAAGTTTTCATCCTTCTTCAAAATTGAAAAACCTTCCGAGTTTCATTATCCATTTGCCCTCGCAAACTTGAAATATCTCATGTTTGAAGGATTCTGAAGTAAATACGAAAATAATTTCAAAATTTTTGAGATTTTGAAAAAATTTGACATTTTTTGGGGGGCCAATTTTGCCCGCAATTTTTGAACTCTTCAGATAAGGGCGTTCAATACTCGGCATCGGTCGGGTTATCGGTTTTTTGATTAAAAATTAGGAAATCCATTGATTAAAACCTATATTTGAAGTGTTGGTTCGTTAGGGGACCCATTTTGCCCGCCACTTCCTATGTTTTCAAGATATACAGTCGATTTGGTGTTTGAAGTTTGCTTAAGCAAGAAAATAATGGAATCCCGAAAATTTTAAATATTGAAAAAGTACATTTTTTTAGGGGGGCCCATTTTGCCCGCCTCTCCGCTACTATTTTTTACCCGACTACGATAAAATTTCGCACGTTTCGAGCGAGTAACGTCGCTTCAGATATGGCAAATGCGTTAAAATAGCTAGTTCACAGATCCTTATACTGAGAACTGTACTTTGGCAGACCACTGTGAGCTATTTTAACGCATTTGCCTTATCCCAAGAAAAATTCACTTTTTTGCCCGCAAAATCATTTTTTCCTCCCTCTAGTAAAATATCGATTACTTTCTGCCCGCGTTGCAGGGATGGACTATGGTCCTTTTATCGTAGTCAGGTAAAAAGGTTTCATTTCATAAAGGGATCATAAAAATCGTTCCAATTTAGAAATAATTTTCATTCCCCGTTTTATGATTGAGATGACATGATTTTGACATGATTTTGTTTTTAATTCGTCGTATCTGAAAATTTTATGACCTAATACATTTTGGTAAGAGCATCTAAGAAATCTGTGGGATTATCGGAAATAAACTCGGTTACTGCAAAAATGAGTCTTAGCGGAGAATCACCCGTATATAGATGTATTATAGTTAGTGTTTTGAGAGAGTTGACTCGGGATAATTGAAATTCATTCACCGATATCATATTGACCAACTCAGATTCTCAATACATTGAATTCAATGAATTCGTCTCAAATACTTCCTCTCGAATGAAAATAGGGCACCAAAAAATTCATGACAGAGATATTTCTGAATACTTACCGCTCGCAGGAGTTGCCGTTGAGTCTGATGGCATTTGATGTGGAAATCGCTGACAAATTCCAGAGTGCCTATACACCGCATGCAGACTTTCTTGGGTAGTCCGTCGTCCTCCTTGATCTACAAAATTGACATACAATTTGAAATTAGTCGAATAATCACTAGAGCCGAAAATTCGGGAAAAATGGGTATAGTAGCACCCACCAAGCTTCTAGGTGTTTTAGTCGTACTATACATAGCTGAATATACTTACACAAACGAATCGATAAATCATATGCGTGGTTGCATATTATTTGCTCGTTATTGGTGGAAAATGACAGTGGATCGAAAACAGGTAGATACGAATACATACAGCTTTATTCGGATTGTATTGGAATAAAATAAATATCCTGATGGAAGATTAAACTCGATAGTACGAGAAGAAACGAATGGGGAATGGATTATACCTACTTAACGATAAGTCAATTGGTTCTTAAGTTGTAATACATAATAGTGAATCGTTTAATATTTATATTGTGTAGTAAAAATAGCGTAATCGATAGGTTAAAATTATCGAATGCAAGTAACAAATTTTGAAAAAGGTTGCAAACCCGCCAGACATACTTTCTTCTTATATAAACGCACTTACATATTGTGTGCAAGCGATTATTAGCAATTCCTTCAGGACCCATGCAATGGACAGCAAACCGGACAGTATCTCGTCGACTGGCGAAACGTGCAGAATGGAAAACAGTTCGTAATTTTTCACTTACTGACAATAAGAGTTTTGTGCGGGACTTTTCTGTCCATGTGGCAAGGGTTCCTCAGGATTCGTAACAACACTATCGTAGAACAATAATTATTTCATCATATACCTATTTATCTTCTATGGTTTTGAAACTTTCGTAAAGTTTATCTAAATACATTATTTTCAAAAATATATATGCATTCTTAACTCTCAGTATAATGGTCGAAAGTAGTCTTATTTATCCCTCTTAACATATCACTTGTGTATTGATTAACGGCACGTCATATCGAAGTTATAACCGTGAAAACGATATATTTGTTATTTTTCGTTGAATCGAAGATCACCGAATAGACTAATATGGTTGGAAATCGTTAGTTCCGATTCGAGAAAAGGTACAGACTGGCTTGTCATATGGTCGATAGAAATTTCATCAACTTAGCAATCACGATAGGCGTGCTACATCCTACAAAGTACCGCTTCTCAATTTAACCAATGAATCAAGCAGTTACCGGAAAATTTTTATTGCCATACCCACATGGAAAGTCCTCTTTTGCGCAGCGTCCAGACTTCTAGAGGCACTCGAGAGAGAATTTTGCAAACCATGCGCGAAGAAATCGGTCGCACATTGCTGGCGGTGTATACGAAATTTTGTACACCGCTGGCGATATTATAAATGTATTACGCATAGACCGAAAATGAATCATTCACCAAGTAAATCGATTTACTCGCCGGAATTTACTTGACGCAAGATAATTATACTTGATTCAACTCGTCCATCAGCATTGAACCAATATTGTGAATATATTTCAATCGGAGAAAGTCTATTTGATTCAATGATATTTCATTAGAGCCTACTACACATTTACTTGATAATATATAAATGATTGACTTACTTGACTCAAATCAAATCTATTTGATAGCAGTTGATATTTTTCACCGCGTGCGCAAAACGGACTTCCGGGCGTGGGAAAAAAAAATAGTGTGCAATACAAATGCCAAAGCAGTGAAATTTTTTCTTGGAAGCCCCATTGACAGTTATTATTCGTAGTTCGCTACAATCCAACAAATACGTCTACTGACGTTTTGTATAAAGAGTGTATGAATTGCAATTTCTCACCCCTAAGTATGCCTAACTTGTGATATCGTGAGTGCGTGGCAATCCCCCGGACCTTGGACCAACGACAATTGCGATTAATCATGGGCTAACTAACGTCGACCTTTGGCCAAAACCACATTTTGGATAAAGATCCCACGGGTGAGAGAGGTATAAAGACAAAGTACTTTGTCTGGTCGCTTCAGTTTGCAATTTTGGGGGGATATATCCCTCGTTGCGTCTTATCTATTTTTCCAATGGGACTGGAGTAGGATCGTTATCCTTGGCTGCCGGCTTGGTCGTCCTCTGCTTCTCCTTTGGCCTGGCACAGGTCGGCTTCACATGCCGTTTCCTGTGTACCTTCATGTTATCCTGCCTGTTGAATCGTCGCCCACAATCGGGACAGGGATATTTTTTCTCGCCATGAACGTGTCGGTGGGCAGCCAGGTGGCTCGCCTGAGCAAAGGTGGCGCCGCACTTTTGACAGACGTGCTTACGAAGTCCCTGATGTTTGGAAAGATGCTCACTCAAGAAGGTTCTGGATGCGTATTTGTTATTACAAACTGGGCAACTGAAAGGCCTTGGATTCTTGTGTTGTAATACGTGCGTCTTGTATTTGGACTTGACTTTGAACTCTTTGCCGCATATTTCGCACACATGGGTCGCAGCATGGCTGGATTTGATGTGATCATTCAAAACCGACAGGCTCGAATATAAATTATAACAAAAGTGGCAGCGGAAGTTCCGCCGGTTCTTCATGTGGACGCTGGCTATGTGGCTCAGTAGCCTCGTTCGGAATGGAAAAACGTTGCCGCAGTATTCGCATGCTAAATTTTGCGAGGGCAGATGTGACTTGGCGTGCATTTGTAGGGAAACTTTGTGGTGATACCGCAGGCCACACTCTTGGCAAGCATAAGGTTTTATACCCTCGTGGACATTGTCGTGTTCTGTCAGGTCGAATTTTGAGCGTAATCTCCTCGGGCATTTGGGGCACTGAAATGGTCTAGGATTGGTGTGGGTTGACCTGATGTGCTTCAAGACATCCGACTTGCAGACGAATTTGGCTGGGCACAGGGTGCAGAGATACTGTTTTATTCCAAGATGAGTTTTCACATGTACGATGCACTTGTCTTTCCGACTGTACTTTTTACGGCAGAGCCGGCACACGTAGCGAGAGCGCTTCTCGATCATCACATGTTCAATGTTTTCCTCCACGCTTATTTCTTCTCCGTCCATGCGGAAGAGCTCCTCGGGATTACTGCAGGTAGCCAGCCTGGCCTGACCCTCGTCATCCTCTTTGGAATTGGAGCGATTGAAAACTCTGTCTACGATAGCTCGTACCTCGGGTCCATTTTGGTTCTCGAGTAGCTTTGCTATAGCCCCACGATCTACCATACATGATCCTTGGTCAGGGAATACCTTGGCCAGGACCGTGACGAGGTCTGTCTTTTCTTTATGACGCAGTTCAACAATGAAATTAATGTCCTCATTGCGGCCGTTTGTATCAGTCGATTCCTTGACCGTTACTTGCATGTTTTCAGAATTAGCAACGGTGGTCAGCACCTTGTTCAAGACCGAGGTGGGTATCTGTATCATGTCGGAATCCTCCTGGTGTAAATCCGGCTCTACGGAACTCTGGCTCGTTGTTGAGCCGTTGCTCTCTGTATTATTGCCATGACTTCGTAACCTATTGGCAATCGGTGCGTTCCGGCACACACTGTTTATGTCAAACTCCGGTGTAAGGTTTCTCGATCTAGTACCCTTACTATTCGAAGAGCGACCACTCGATGTCAGATTGACAGAGGCAGTTGCTACCGGTATTGAAGTTCCTTCCACGATAGCACTGCTATCGGTGTCGATCCGTTCGACCGGTCCAGTTCTCACCGACGATTCTACCAACGATTCTACTGAGTCTTGGTTAGTTGCGGGTTTTTCAGATACTATAACTGAAATTGGTTCGTTCCAACCTTTTGTCCCTATTCGTTGATCATCTTTTAAACCGGCATCAACGGTTTCTTCGAGATTGGTATTAGCTGCAGAGTTTTGATGGTTCTTGACGTTATTGTTGTTGGTCAGAGAAGCTCGAGCGTCCTCGATTTTCATATCATCCTGTGGACAGAGCAAATTGAACAAACGGAAGCTCTGGTGGACAAAAAGTGCCGGGTGAGAAACTGTTGGATTAATATATTCTAATCGAATATCTTCCAGACTGTTCCTCCATGACCACTTCGTCACTGTTTGCACCGTAAATATTCAATGCTGTGTCATAAGAATCTTGTAACACAGCATTGAAAGATGGATTTGAGTCTGCTTCTGTCTCGTCAACATTGAACAGAAAGTCTTGACTCTAGAAGCACGCGCCATGATCCTACTTTCACATACTTGGCCGGGCAACAAGATTGGAAATTAAGAACGTCAAACATACCAAAGGTAGACGGATGAATTATGACCAATAAACCGGTGCCACGTGCTTCTGAATCTGGGGAAATAAGAACTGGAGCTCGAGAGTAATAGAGCGGCAGAGCTAGGAGATGCAGCGAATGGTACAATGATAACAGTATGTATGACTTACAATGTCACTGGGAGATGGCCAATTGAAACGATCGCGCAACAGTTGTTGAGTGCGAAGGCATTCCTCCTGAAAATCGCAAACGAATTCCAGCTTGCCCAGGCACTGTACGCAGATCGCCTTGGGCAGCGGGTCCCTCTCATCTATCTGCGATTCAAACAAAATTTCCTAAGACTTAAAGCGTGTAGCAGCTGAAAATGTCCAGATGATAAAAGAGGAATCGAAACATCTCGTGTGCAAGGGTATGCAAGATCGAAAAACTAGCGCAAATATAAATAATATACATCTATGGTACTATGTAAAATTAATGCAAACGACCATTGGATTGTTGACGGGCGGGAATGATATAACGGACCATTCACAAAAATTCCAATGAAATTGAATGTATATCAACGAACGAATAAATGAAGCAAGTGCAAACTATACGCGCCGTTTAATGACCCTACCGCTCTATACTCCATTTAAAACAGTTATTACCGTTTACACGATCAATGTAAGTTGAGGTCTAAGCTTATGGCTACTTACAAGGGACATACCTGCTTTGACACGTCGCGGTATGTTCGGATTACATAAAAATACACCAACTCTCACGTCACAATGGCCATGTTTCAAGATTGGAAACCGAGCACAGGCATGGAACGTATCACACGCCGTTAACGTAACAAAATCAATTGTTAATTTCTGCCTTACCAATTACATGCAAATACTTGGACACGCAATGCGATAACATATCAAAATAGTGGGCGAGATTATAATCGTTTGCATCGAACCCTGTATGATATGTCTCGATATCTAGTCCCTAAAGATCTCGGTCGACCAGAAAATGTCGCTATTCAGCGAACCGCTATTGTTGCAGAGATAATGAGAGAAATCTAAGAGCACACGAAGGGAATGATTCGTGGGCATTGCCACCTGTTTCACTGTTTGTAAACAATTAGCGATTGGATGCAACCCATCCCGTCCACGTGGGTGACGCACGGAAGCGGCTTAGCGGGCACTACGACACATTGCTACACCCGGCCGTTTTCACCGGGATCACAATACCGGCAATTCACTCACCAAGATGTTGATTTTTGTATGAATCTTCCTGCTCAGATATCTCTTCGTCCCTTCCTCTCCGAAAACGTCTATGTAAATGCTCTCGCACTGCCCGCAGAGCCTGCAAATCTGGGCTTCCTCTTCCAACGCCATTTTTGTTGTTGTCTACCTGCAGCTCCGATGCTCTCCGAGATTTACAAGGACAGAACCGCGGGGTACAACGAAAAATAAACACGTCGTCGTCTACTAAGACATTATTGCGAATTCGGTAGTAGCGGTAGCGTTTCTCGACACGGTTTTTTGGTTAAA
Organism: Euura saliciscinereae; assembly: GCA_018420115.1. Classification (NCBI taxonomy): domain Eukaryota; kingdom Metazoa; phylum Arthropoda; class Insecta; order Hymenoptera; family Tenthredinidae; genus Euura; species Euura saliciscinereae. The sequence continues at coordinate 72,160 of JAFFZH010015338.1, read as the reverse complement.
TGAAAAAAAAAGAAACGAAAGAAAATAAGAACGAAAAAAAAACAACGAAAATAAGCGTTTCTACAGCCGACGGACTGGCAACTGGTTACTGGCAAGTGGCGACTGTGGCTATAGCAGGCTATAGTAGTTTGGTGGCGCCGCGCGGGCCTGGCCGGTCTCACCCAAGGTCTTTCGATCCTAGCAAAGGAGTCTTCACTTTCCGGCCTCCACCAGTTTCCCGTCAGTCGTCCCATGGCTCCCATTGGCGAAACAAGGCAGGCCAATTGTGACGCGTGTATTCGGCATTACATGCGAGCAGTAGGTTAAATCTCTTGCGTGAACGAATCGTATCGTAGAGTTGAGAAGAATCGGCCAATGGTAGCGGAGGGCTGGTTGACCGTTCGAATAAAGGAACGCGCCCACAATGCTCAAGCTCAACGAGTTCAACGACGGCTGAACTGGGCTGAACAAACCAATTTAAAATAGTTCCAACTTTTGCCGCGAGTATGAACGGAATAACTGTCACTAGACACAGACCGGCACCCATCTTCCAAACTCAATTAGTCAATGACCGACGAAACAGATGATCTCCTGTGCGATGGCGATTTTCTTTTGGAATAAAGACAACACACTGTACTATCGTTCGTGGTTCACAGATCACAGGCACGTTGCCAGTCATGTCGGATATATTTTGATATTTTTACTAACCTCGTCGAGGTATTTTTCATTTTTTCATATTGATCACGGAAACAAGCTTATACGTGGAAACAATCCTTTTCTGCGACGCGTATGGAAATACTCGATCTGTGTCTCTCGTATGTTGACCGAGTCTGTCTAGTCAAGATATCCAACAATTCGTTTACAATTAGTGTTAACTATTGAATTATCGTCGGGATATCATCCACTAGGACTACGGAACTGTCGCGGTCGCATTCCGTTCCCTGTTACTTTCGAAAATTTGAAATTTGATTATCCCATACCTAGGTATATGGACCTGCCGATCATCAGCAAGGACGGAGTTGCAATATGTATTTTGTTTTTCCAGGAGGCTCGTTTGAGACACGAGGGTGGTCAGCCGATAGTCTGGAATTATGGCGAAAAGAAACGCTACCAGTTCCAGGTCCTCTTTACTTGCAGAAAAATTAGATGACAGACCCGATAATCCATTGGACAGGACAGTCAAACGACGTCGAATGTGTGTCACACCAAGTTACAAAAGTCCTTTGGCACACTTTAGAAAATCCAAGTAATGTGTAATTTTATTTCAATATTTTATCATCGACTCGTATGTAATGATTCGATGATTCGAACGATGAAAGGAGGTCACGGTTTATAAATCACATTAATTCACCTGAAGAAATCATTTTCCAGCCTCAGAAGCGGAGCAAAACCTATCTCAGACGACCTGGACGACAGCATTGTCCTAGTGAAAGAGGTGACAGGCCTGCCGCTTTTGAATAATTTCACATTATCGAGTGGCCCAAAGAAGTGTACAGCTAACCCTGATGAAAGTGTTATCATTTTGAGCGACAATGAAGATAATTTAGTTGAGAAAGAGACCGACGTCCAGCTACTGAACTTTCAAACAGTTGTGGAAGACAGTTTGTCCGGGGAAAATTCAGAACCGGCAGCAGTTGGGAGGGTCGGAAGAAAAATTCAACCTAGAGTCAAGCCCAAAACTATTACGAGCAGAGTCACTTTACCGGAAAAGAAGAGCTCGATGTCAGGGTTGTGCTCGGAATCGAACACAGTGGGGCAACAGTCCATATCCATTGATTCTGAGGACGAAAATACAAGTGGGTTGGAAATAGTTTATCTCTGTTCCAAGTGTAGCGAGGTCGTAATGATTATTCTCATGTGTGCTTAATTTCTTACAGGTCCCAATGAAGATTCATCCAGGTCCCATCCCCAAGCTGAAATAATAATCCTTGATAATTCGTTGATTGACAAAAGCAACGATGTTTCCATGCCGACCATTTCCAGTCCGTTTTCGCCAGGTAAAATCTTTCCCAACTTCTCAGTTGAATTTGTGCAACGGTGAAACTGTATTGTTCAAATGGATCTTCATTTGAACATCCATTTATATCAATCCTCTTGTCATCTTATCCGCTAACATTCCCTCGAGATATTTCAAGGGAAAATAACCTTATCACCTGGGCTTTTGATGTTTGCTAACTCAACATTTATTACAGGGAATTCTAGCCGCACGGCAACCACACGGGACGATATCTCTGCTAACCACAGACCAAGGAAAGAATTACAAACAGCGGCGGACCAGTCCGCGGCCCCTAGCTCGGGAAAAACAAACGACAAATGTGGTACATGCCCAACTTTCTGCATAGACACGAAGGGTGACCCATCCCTTGCTTTTTCTATTCTTAAAGGTCCAAGCGCTGGGAGGCGAAAAGTAAACAGAAAAAAATCGTTGCGAAACACCAATTGGTCTAAGTTTGGGAATAATAAATCCTCAAGGAGGCTGCCCATCGAGAAATTGAACATTGCGAATAGTCACACCGGAGTTGATGAAAGTGATAATTGCCGCATAGCAGAAACCACAGCATCAAATGGTCCTTTGGGAAGCATGGATAATAAACAATCGACCGTCGTTAGAAACGACACCAGAGTCGATGGAATTGGTAGCTGTCCGGGAAAAAATACCAGTGCGACGAATGGAACTACAGAAGGGTTGCACCTTCACAAAATGAACGTTGCTTCGAGTCAGGCGGAAGCTAATGTAACGGGGAGCAACGGAAAGACGGCTGTGACAGACGAATCTTCGGAAACCTTGCCTCCCAAGAAAACGAGATCTCGTAAAATCAAGGCCCAACATAACGCGATAGGGAGCTACTATAGCAAACAAACCATCGTGAACACGCCTGGAAGTTTGCGGGAGATCATCATCGACGGATGTAACATCGCCACGACGTAGGTTTATGTCGAAATAATATTTAGCTTGAAATGGTATTCACCGCTGCTGGATAAGTTGTCGCAGTAAATGTAACGTTGAGAATTCAAATTACAGATACACGAAGGGCCAATACTTCTCAGAAGAAGGACTCAAACTGGTAATAGATTATTTCAAATTGAGGGGCCACACTGTGAAAGCCTTTGTTCCTCAGCACGTACGATCTATGAAGAATGTCGTACTTGAGAGACTTTACACGGACGGTGTCGTTGTTTTTACACCTAGTCGGCTGATAGGAGGGAAAAGAATCAGTTCCTACGACGACAGGTACGCACTTTCAGATGACGGGTTTCGCGTGATTGGTTTCCCTCGGAATCTCTAAAATTAGCGTTTTTATAAAATAATTTCACGCTGTTACATTTTTACATACATTTTTTTCACCGATGAATCGAACATCCGTACATAGGAATATTTCCATTGGCGATACCTATATACGTGTAACGGCGTGCTTTGCACCGGGTTAATAAATTTGACATTTGAAATGTATCTCTGGTCCTAAATTCGTATCAAATATCTGTTCTTTTGGTCAAAAGGTACATCTTGGATTATGCAGCTATGAATGACGGGATAGTGGTGTCGCAGGACCAATATAGAGACTTGTACACGGAGAAACTTGAATGGAGAAGAGTAATTGAGGAGCGGCTGCTTGTGCCAACCTTTGTTGGGAAATGCGTCATGTTTCCTGAAGATCCTCTAGGAAGACATGGTCCGACGCTCGACCGGTTTTTGAGACATTAGCGATGGCTAAAATTTTCATTCAGTTCCGCATCTTCATCGCACTAATTTTAGTCATTCCGACAAAAATCCTTATTTATATAACTTTATTTGTCGCAGACAGTGATGTTTGCCCAGCATTTCAAATATCCATTTACAGGGCTATAATTAAAATTTTCTATTATCCCTGCGCTGGCGTTCGTTCTCGAGTGCTGATTTGGGCTGTGGAGGTTTTTCCGTCTGACTAACCATTTCGGCAAAAAAATATTTATGTTACATAGAAATTGCAGATGCCTTGACGTTTGCAGGTATCGAATACACGATGAGCTCATGTAGACGAAAAGTAATCTACGAGATATTCAAACGTATACTTATCTGGTATTGCGATTATGGTTGGAATATCCCACACACATGTGTGAATTGTCATTAACAGACGCATTGTACGATGAAACGGAAAAATTATTTTTGTAACAGTTTTCGTCAAATTGACAAGTTTCATTATCTTCATTGAGGATCTGACGGTGAAAGCTGAGCGGAGAGTGCGGCACTATGAGAACAGGTGGTGCTCCAAGCGGAATTTAAATACGAATGCCGAACGGTATATTTTTCTGCAACTCTTGGAAGTTTTGGGGAGTTTTGAATTTTCGAAAATATGTCAAGTGTTATTTTGATAAAAATTAGAGAAACGAAAGATCGCGTCGGATGACACACTGCCGAATAATCGTGTCTTTTCAATATTTATTATATTCAATAATATATTTGAAAAATATTTACCGGACCTCCCGGAACATTTTCATTTTCATCGTGTGTGGTGTCTAATGACATTGTAACCTAGGTATATACATATACATATACATATGTATCAAAGAGATTCGTTTAATCATACTATTTGTTAATATAATACACATCATGCTTGTACATTTTGAACACGATTTACATGGACTTGACCTATCTCTAAATTGTCAGTGTCGTTCATCCTTGGGTTATTCTGATCTAAAAAACCTAAATATAACTAAAATCCAAGTAACTGGGTAATTACCGAATGTACAAAAATGACGAAATATCTGAACGGAAAAAGTACATCTGCGAAAGGGGAAAATAGATCATCGGACCTGCTGACATCTGCCAAGTCGAGTCGAGTTGAAATGACATACGGCTTTGAACGATCAATATGAGAATTATGCATTGAAAATGGCACACCAAATCGGACTTCAGTCATTACTACTAGAGACCTTGCCCCATGTAGGCTTCGGGCACCATTTTCGTGACCGGCGCAACTGCTCCATGCTCTCCTCTGCAGCCTTGTGGGCCTGTCGCTGCATGAGGTTCGAGTCGTCGTGACGCACGCCGGATAAGATACTTTCGTGTTGAAAAGCTGTGCTGACGGCTGGAACAGAAGAACAAGACATAGTTCTCATAGTTCTAAGACATTATTCTAACTATGAATGAGTAGGAAGGGGAAAACTCACTCGACTTTGCAAATAGTTTGCGTAAAACATAGTTATCGTCCGAAGGGGGTGACTTTTCGACGTTCGAACTTCCAAGACGTCTTCCGATCAGGCAGGAAACTCGCTCGCCTTCGAACATTGACGAGACTCCACGATCCCTCTTTTCACGCGGATGTTTACTTTTTCGTTTCGGTTCCCTACCCGATTTATGCGCCCCAATTTTATTAAGGCTAATCTTAGAACAATTTATTTTTATCGACGGATTGTAGCAAATTTCCATCTGTGGGTCAGTCTCTTCTTCCCGTTTAATTGGCTGATGGGATTCTTCAGAAACATCCGCATTCAGTTTCTCTTCTTCCAGTTTAATTGGCTTATGGGGTTCTTCAAAAACATCCGCATCCAGTCTCTCTTCTTCCAGTTTAATTGGCTTGTGGGGTTCTTCAGAAACATCCGCATCCATTTTCAGCTCTTTGTTCGTACGGCCTTGTTCTCTTTCTTCCAAACTCAAATCTTGGTCGTCTACTGACTCGATAGCTAATCGGCCGTTATCCGCTGCCGTTTTGGAAATTTCTCTCAGAGTCTTCTCGAGATTATCAGTAGAATCTCTATTATCCCTGTCCCCATCGGTTTTCCCAGCGTTGCCCACCGTTATTCCTCCACCATCACTGGTACAGGCGTCTTTACTTGCTCCCGTTGTTTCCTCACTCGAAGCCCTTGTCCTTTCACACATACTTTTACTGAGGTAAGCTGCTAACTTTCGCATGGCTTGAACTTTTTCAGACGAAAAGCTTGGCCTAGTTTTGCCAAGTGGTAATTTTGAGTGGCAGAACAATTTTTCGGACTCAGTCTGATCATTCCCGATTGGTTCATTAAGGGATAACAATTCCGTAAGATCCGATGTCCGGAAAAGTCTTCGTTGCCGTGGGTCTTCCAAGACTTTAATGGACAAAAGTTGCTTGAATATCTGTCTGTGATAAATCTGCAACAAAAGTTTTTAAACCAGCTTCGATTATTATTTGTGATTCACGATGTAGGTATGTGTATCATGAGTAAGGGGGCACAAAACTTACCTTCTCTTCGATAGTGCCGGCGGTAATTAGCCTGTAAATTGTGACATTTTTCTCCTGACCGATTCGCCAAGCACGTTCTCTAGCTTGGGCGTCGGTTGCGGGGTTCCAGTCTGGATCGTAAATGACAACGCGATTTGCGCCTGTTAAATTTATGCCCAGACCTCCTACGCGTGTGGTTAAAATAAATACAAAGTACGAGGGGTCCTGGGGGAAAATATATTCATAAGTTGATTGTGACGGATCCTTGTCCACTTGTCTAAGGATGCTACTAACATTGTTGAACTTGTCAACGTCCTGTTGCCTTTGGGACATTGGTGTGGTACCGTCCATCCTTAAATAGGAGTACTTCTCTCGCTGAACCAGAGTCTCGAGAACAGCGAGCATCTGCGAATGTTCAATGGGACAATACAAGTAGACCCGAGACTACCTTTCCATTTACGGCCGTACTTTTGATCTCACCTGTCTGCTCTGGGTGAAGAGTAGTACTCGGTGCCCTTGTTTCTTCCATATCTTAAGGAGAGATCGCACGACCGCCATTTTGCCAGCACGCTTCCAGTACCCAAAATTTTCGACGTCGGTGTCTGTTATCTTTGCTTCGTCGCCGGAGCGATACTCGTCCGAATCCTATTGTATTGAATAAATTATTCATCATAAGTCACGGCAAGGTAAGACAATGATGACCTACAGGTCCTATGCTAATATGATGTAAAAGCAATTCCAGCATGATATTGAATTCGCCAGGGGCGATAACAATCTAACAGTACAATAATTATACTCACTACTTGATTGTCATACAGATAGAGATCGGGGTGATTGCAAATTTTTCTGAGCGCCGACAAGGCAACCAGTAGTCGCGCTCTATATCTACCGGTGTCAGCCGAACTGCCTCGCTCGTGTAAGACAACCGACACGTCTCCCGATCGCAAGTAGCCCTTGTACAACGACCGTTGCTCATCCGTCAAACTGCAGAATAACACCTGAAAAGTCAAGGTTATTCTTATATTTCTTACTAGCCATCTGTATTTGCGGTACAACCGATGCTCTGTCCAATGGTGGAGCGGAATGTAGGTTACAAACCTGTTCATTTTTTTCAGGTAAGCTAACATGATGCTGGACATCTGTTTTAGTCCTTCTCAGCATATAAGGGGCTATAGCGTCGTTTAACATTGTGGCAACGTTCAAGGCGGTAGCTTCCTGGAGGGAAGAAGCGTTTGTGTAACCACCCCTTGTAATCGGAGCTGCAAAATGTTCCATGAAGGCAGGTAATGTACCCAGTTTACCCGGTAGTATGAAATCGAAGAGAGACCACAATTCTTTCAGCGAATTCTGCATCGGGCTTCCAGTCAATATAATACGGTGAGGGGTGGAAAATTGTTTAACAGCTTTGGTCACCTACGTGTCATATAATTTCGACAAATGATTGGAAAACGAGAAATAATCCCATCACTAGAATTGCAAACACGTTACAGAGAGATTTTATCGACGGTGCGGCACCCACCTTGGCCTCTGGATTCCTTATTTTATGACCTTCGTCGAGTATGACGTAGTGCCAATCCATGTTGACTAGCAATGCTTTATGAATCAAAACGCCGGTGTAGGACGTCACTAATATCCCTCCGCATTTCAAACTATGTATCAAATGCTCAGGATCTCCTGTAACGTACCGATAAGTTGAAAGCTTCAAGAGAGATAGGACGCGGAACAATTATGATCGGCTTTTATTCGTTATTCTTAGACGGGAATATTATTTTACCTTTATGAGTTCCCATATGATGCAAAGTTGCCACTCTCAAAGTTGGCCACCATTCGTGGAAGTGTTTTACCCACTGTTCCAATAGCGTAGCCGGGCAAATTATGAGACTGGGCCCCAGTCCTCGAAATCTTTAATCCATGCAAGTGCGCGCGTTAGTTGATAAAAATATAAGCAGGCGGGCCATTAACGGGTACGCCTACTTTGCGGACAATTACCTTCCACCGTCTAACAACAACTCGCTACAATCCAGTCCTGCAAGAAAGGCGATAAGCTGTACCGTTTTTCCTAAGCCCATCTCATCGCCCAACAAACCGCCTAAGTTACGACCGTGTAGTTCCCACAACCATTGTACGGATACCTTCTGGTATCTGAAAATCGGTCAAGGACAATAATATCGTGGACCGGTCATGGACAAACGTAGATATGTGTCCTCCTATACCTACCTGTACAATCTTTTCCAAATGGACATTGGCACTCTGAAGAGATTGTCGACTTTATGCATCTGCTCGTTCTTGGAGCAGCCGCTAGTCTCAACTCTTTGTCGATACACCCACTCGTCGCCATCATCCAGAACTGTACAGAGATGAGAAAACAACGAAATGGTACGAGTCAAGCGAGTACTACATTACTGAGAGAAAAATTGCGTTACTGAAAAGCTACGCACATAGTTTCGACTGCTGAGTCTTTGCCTTTGACCTGCGAACATTCTTCTTCACCGAAGACTTCTTAACGTCATCACCTGCCGAATAAATTCTTACGGAAGGATAAGAATATTTACAAATAGTATCATCAACTAGGCGATTCTTCATACCAGAATCAGGCTGCTCGTCGCTTGGTAAGTATTCGCTCCCGGAATCTGAGTCGTCGGTGCAATCTTTGGATATGTTTACAGCTTCAATTTCATCGAACCCAGCAGGCATGCCGGTTCTACTCGTCGAAGCCCCGCATCGGCTCTCCGAGCCGATCGATGGTCGAGGTTTTCTAGTCAAAGCACTATTTGTACCGTCGATGCAATCCGATGCGGACCTATGGGTGATACTTTTGCTAACCGAATCTCCGTCGATGATCGCAGGTTCTTCGAATGTCTTATGTTTTGAGGTGCCAATGGACTTAGAGTTTGCGTTCAGTTTTTGTTTCTTGCGAGAAACCGTAGCTGTCTCTCTGCCTGACAGAGTGCGTTTCTTTTTCGGAGGCAATACGGTCTTGCGCCTCCCCAATTCAGCCTGTTGAAAGAGGTACCGTTCCAAATCTAAAAGTTGCGTCGTCTTGTTGAAGGTACTAAAAGCGGCACAGGGGCATAATGTTATTTAAAAGTCCAGGAAAACGGTATATGTATATGTAACGGTTATAGGTAGAGTACTCTTCTCACCTTCCGTCATTTTGGTTCTGTACGACTTTGGCGGATGCCTGGAAAGGGGTGATCTCCCCTAAGCGAACTTGCTTAGCTAATTCCCCTTTGTCTAAACTTTCCGGTAGCTCTATAGATTTAGAGAGATCTTGGATTTGTTTTGAGACTTGAGCAACGACGCTCGTTTCCGAACGCACCGAAATTATCTAAAGCGTAGATTGGAGAAAAATTGATTAAAAAAAAGAGAGAACGATATTGCAATGAAGAATCAGAGAATCGTATCGAAATGACTGTGTACCCTCCGAAGTATACTTGAATCAGACACGACGTCTCCACCTTCGTCGTCGTTGCTTGGATTCTTTTCGACACTCGTCGAACGTTGGCCAATTCTATCCATGATGCAAAACGGAAACTCTGACTCGATGTAATCATGTCTTCATTCTTTCATCACAGATGAACGGAATTGAATTTACCTTACGTTCGGTCGCCCCATGTAGGCTGTTGGTTTGCATTTTACCTTCTTTTCTTTAGTAAGCTATCCGTAGTGTCGTCTCAATCACATGTTTATGAACACCAATGAACACTATACAATACGTCACGCCAGACCTAACCCTAACCTCACTGAATTCAGTAATCGGTGCCTAACCTACGGTAACATAACCTATGAAAAACAGGTGGTGGCTGGCTATGGCGGCTCGTGAATCGTGATCACGGTCGTGTACACAAGGTCCGGCAACTCCCATGGTGGGGGTGGGTCCCTTAATGAAGCCAAGTGTGTCTTCTCCTGCTGCCACGGCTGCTGAGGTGCTCCGGAAACCTAGTACAGGGTTAGAGTGTAAGCAATGTTCATAACCTATTTTCCGAAAAGTTTCGAAATGACTTAAACCGACTAAACATCAATGCATTTTCATATAGCTCGAGGGATTTATTTCATTCGAGGGTTGTGAAGCTTTTGAATGAACGTCCGCATTCAATGCGCATGCTGACGCTTCAGTTTCTGTTTCAAATTTTTATTCACAATTTACAATTTTCCAAGCCACCTAGGTGAGTCGCTCGTGAGCCAACTAAAAAAATAACTATAGTACAAAATATTCGGGAGAATCAAATCGAATTTCTCGTGTTTTTTTTCTGTTAACGGCAAAAGAGTCGTTCCGTGGGGGATAGAGTCGAGAAAAATAGTAATAATACCAAAATTGTTCACGAGAGAAGAGTAACAAAATTACACAATTAGTTCAATTATGAGGCACAAAGAGATAAAGTATTACATCGGGGATGAGGGAATAATGAAGGCAGGAATTAGATCCAAACCCATGTCGGAGTGGTCATATCAAAGTTGAAAACTTCCGGGTGACCGCAGTGTGGCTCGTTAGGAAAGGTTTTCGACCAATTGAAAGCAGGAATTTTCGAGGAAAAGCTCGGTCCTGAAGTAGCCTCGAACGTTTCAACCCCATCCAAACCCGCGGTGAGAACTTTAGTATCGATAACGCCGAAGGGGAACGGTTGGCTGCCGATATCGCCTCGGAAAGCTAGAATTTCAATGAGATCGTGGTCCGTCGTCGCGATTGAGTTGTTGGAATGATCTTCGTCCATCGCGTAGCGTCCGCGCATCATCTCGGCGACTTCTTTTGCCACGGTGAAGTTTGCCTGTCGCTTGGATACCTCGTCGCTTCTGACAACGGCAGCCTCGCGCATCGCGCCAACGACCTTTCGGTTTCCCTTGGACATCAGGGCACCGGTGCAGGACAGAAACCCTGTACTTTCAAAGTCCTTCGAATAGTCGACTGCGTGCGTGAAACCTGGGAGCTGTTCTACCAGCCAGACTGAGATGAGGCGAGGATCCACGGCCAACCACTGACGACCCGCGGTTCCGCCGTTGTGCAAGGCTAGCAGCCGGGACCAAGAGCGACCGTCGGTAGCTAGCCGATTTGCCGACATGACGCGCGCCGCAAGCGTCACCTGAAATCATGGGAGAAAAGAATCGAACCATTATCATCGACCATTCACCATTCACTATTCACCATTAATTACATTCGTGTAAAATGTCGTCAGCGTGCACAGAGATCGCTACGAAATCGGGCAGCGTAATGGGATCGGTGAAGGTGTGATCGCGAGAGTATTCGTCATTTCAATGATCAACTGCTCGTTTCTTTCACGCGTACGGCCCCGTTCAAATATTACGTAACGCTCCAGGGGGGGGGGGGGGGGGGGGGGTCGAACACGAACGTTACGTTACATTAAAATCACCGATAATTTTTCGTATAGAGTCAAAATAAATATCGAATATTCAATGTCATCGTTTTTCGAGTTAAAAAAAATGTAGCCAAAATAATTAATGAGAAATTTTTTGCTAATGAAAAGTCTGATAAATTTTTTTTTTTTTTTCTTGTAATGTTGCGTAACGATGGAAGGGTGGGGTAAAATCATCAACGTTACGGAGCGTTACTGGGGGGTAAAAAATCGCCAAAAACAGCGTTGCGGTATATTTGAATGGCGCCTACACTGACCTGATCTTTCGAATTCGCGTGGCTCCGCACCCCTTGGTCTTCGATCGTCAGATGTGTTCCGGCGACCAGGAGTTCTCGGCCCACGCCCTCAATCGCATAATATTCGTCCTGAGAGGAGAGGGCGCCTGGATAAGATGTCATAACGATAGATCGACCGGGTACGAGGCGTGAACCTTCGGACGGGGACATGTGATAGCCAAGATCGTATCTCTTGAGAAGCCTCAGCATTTTGGCGAATCTGAAAAAGTCGCCGCCATACGACATTCGCGATCAATTATTCGACATAAAATTTCTCATCAAATGTGAAAAAAAAGAAAAAAGTGTCGCACTCACGGTGCGGCGGTGTTGTGGGCCAGCGTCACGAAGGGTTCGCCGTTGCTTTTGTTCAAGAGCTTGAGGAAAGTCATTCCCGCGAAGGCTGCATCGATTTGTGATTCGTTGTTGCCTTGTTCGAGATGTGGGAGATCGGACGCCATGGCAAGCCACAAAAAATCGGCAGGTTCAATTTCAGCAGACTGCCTGCTGCGCCGAACGGCAAATCTCCAGCCAGCTTCCATTCCGTCCAGTTGAGCGTAGAACAATTGCACCTGCGAACATTCGAATGCGATTACGTATTTCGTATATTTATACCTATAGGTATACTATAAGATTATCTACCAACAATCGTGGAAGCCTACCATGTGCCAATAAGGGTCATCAGCCGCTTTAATGTCAGCTCGCTCTCTGTTGATCTTGGTGTTCTCTCGGAGGTGGTCCCGGATCTTTTCGCAGGTCGACTCTTGGTAGGCGCATGGCGCTCCTATGGTGTTGTGCCAATGGTGGTGAATCAGTTGCCAGGTCAAGCTTCCTTCAAGGAGCCCCGCGGAATACGCCTGGACCGTGTCTGGATATTGTTCCGAAGATTCTATTTCTATTACGGACCAGCTGGATCGAGAGAAGAGGACATGTATTATGCAGTCGTTGTGACAGGATGATAACAACGAATTGTTGGACTCGCGCCCGAATCTAGCCAAACTATAACAGTCCGTTGGTAATTGTAGGATTCCCTGGTGACAATATGCGATTGAACCCCGTTCGGATATGTCCCGATTTATGCGTGAGATGAAAGAGGAACTTTCCGCACTTGATGCAGCACAATATACTATTCCCGATTCCGCCACGATGCACGTGTGACCTACGTATGCACCTATGCAAGCTTACCCCGTATGATGGATTCCGGTCCTGTAATAAGCACGGGCAGCGCCGGATGGAATGGCGTTCAGATCGTTTCCCTGTCCCCAAAAATCTATCCTATATCCGCCGTTGTGTTTCCAGGTGACAGTCGCCGCGTAAGTACCGTCGTTCTCAACACTGTGGCAATGGAACAAAATAAATCACAAGTATATCTAGGTATATCTAGGTATAATGTATACCTAGTACTATAATGTGGTACCGCATGCGGTTATATGTTATAGGTATCTATATACACTATTGTAGTTGCGGGGATAGCGTATTATATAGTCACCGCACATGTCGAATTATGTACTTACTGCCCAAGCTCGCCGAGGATGATAGCGCCGATGCCGAGAATGGCAACGGCTACCAGTATGTAGGTGGATATGCGAGTTTGCAGCCACGAGGCCCCGACCACCTTCAGCATGGCTCATCAGTGTAAGCAACACACCCCGGTTCAAAGGAAAAATTAAAAAAAAAAACACAATACTGCGTTCTCAACCCATCGATTACAAGCTCTGACGCCCAGCCGTGGCCTCTTCTTTGAAGAAGTTGCCCCTGTAGTTCTCCTCGCGGCTTATTATATCCTCTGTAAAATGGACAAACAAACCAGGATTCATTTTTATTGTATATTATACCTACACAATGTGTCTAATGGTATAAGGTCGTAACCGCCAAAAAGCCGATTCTGGTGGTAAAAGGACGTATACTTTTTTTCTCTTGCCATTCGCTATAACAGCGCTCAAAACGCATAGATTTATGAAAACTATCCGAAACAATGAATAAAGACGGGAGGTCGTACGTTTGGCGGATAAGCCCTTACATAACTAACTTTTTCATTTCTTTGTCTCAGTTCTTAATGGTACGAGGTCGTATCCGACATTTTTCAAATGTATTTTTGCCCTTTTTTCAAACACTTTGTAATCCTCTGAAACGCGAAAAAAAATGAATATTCCCGAGATTTTTGAAAATTTTTGAGTTAAAAAAAAATTATTGACACGGTAAAGGTACAAGGTCGCATTCACTATTTTTTTTTTTTTCATCCTGAGAATCGGAATTTTCCCTATGCATCCCGTGTAGAAATCGCAATCGGGAACTGGCCGGGTACTGCCTAGTATTACTGATTTCAAAACGGGGGCTGAGCGGCTCATCCGCCCACTCCCCGCCCAGGGATGTAACGCTGCCCCGGGCAGCCTACGCCGAGTTCGGCTAACCGGGAACTATTCAGGTTTTCCCGTTCAAT
>JAFFZH010015338.1:32130-52924 GCA_018420115.1 Euura saliciscinereae | reverse complement strand
TAAATTGAATCTAATTATTTAAAATAAAGATAATCGAAGTCAAGTCAAGTTCAAGTCAGGTGACTTGACTTACCTACCTACCTACCTAAAAATACTTCTTTTACATTGAATGTTATCCTAAGCATCATCGTACACAACCTCGCTGGTTACAATCTTTCGAGATTCTTAGAGTGTTATTCGATAGGTGTAATTCCTTCGTCTTTGTATCATTGCGTACAGATACATGTTTCATCTGTAATACAATTAAACTATCTGAAACGTATAGTATAACAATATCAGTATGTTTCCTAAATATTCAGAATACTCCCGATTTGAATTGCATAGCACTGCAGTACGTGGAGTGAGGCGCGAAGCCCCTAGTAGATTATAAAAATGAAACAAATATTTTCTTACACGCGGAATCCTTGATCACAGCCTGGCTTCGGCTTTGGAAATCTAAAGACGATCGAATCATCGATCTTCTCCTGTTTTCTGGACCAAAAAGTTCCAGTAAAATCTACTCAAACTCATTGAAACATGGCCAAGTCAGAGTTCACGATGAAGGTAGATAAGATCGACCCTTTCGAGGAACAGAAATTATGGGAAATCGCAAGTCTGATTCAACGGTCATCGTCGACAGTCTGAGTTCTTTACTGGTTTACAAAGGCCTCTCAGAAACGTGTAAATTTATTGAAAAACTGAGTTCTAAAGTATCTCAAGTAGTGTAACGTATTCAACAATTGGTCAAAGAAATATTTCGAGCAGAACTTGAAATTTAATAGTATTCAATTATCAGAGTCAAACAGAAAATTTAAATTCCAAGCCAGGAAATCACATGATGTACACTACAGCATTTACACATCAGAACTTAGAATCAAATTTTAACACACAGACACACCATTGTTAGAAGAAAAATAACACATAGAAGCATCGCCACTTTGGCAACAACATTTTACACACAAAATTTTGTTTAACATACACACGTAAACGCTAAAACATCAGATCATATTAGATTTAAGGATATTTCCTGTACATACAACTCAAGCAGACCCCCGAGCAGACCATACATGTTACACTATTACAAATAAAAGGAGATTAACACGGATAGAAGAGAACAGAAAATCCGTAAATAGTATCAATACGCGCCAGATAGAAAAACTGAGGAGTTCGTGGGTCAGTCCCTCTCCTAAAATGTGAAGAAATGTGACTACGCGCACCGGGAAGTAGTGCGAAAACCGAGCCGTAATGGTAAATCAGAGCACTATCAGAGTCACTTCGTTCCGGCCTGACAAGCCTGTCAGACGTGCCGATTTTTGGTACGTAATTCATGGAAGCTATCCATGAATTACTCATTTGAATTCATTTTCTGACTTAGAAGAAATGTTGAGGAATCCCATTTAAGGCGACAGCCTTCCGAAATACGGAGAAAGTTAAATTAATAGCTAGCATTCAAGTTTATAACGACACGTACACATTTTCGAACAATTTCTTTCATTTGTTGCTACAAAACACAAATTTATTCAGTTAAACGTATCATTTATACAATTTTCTGTTCTTTTGCTGGCGCATCATCTTCGCTATCAACATAAATCAGTCTAATTTCTAACCATTTACACCTATACAACATTCACTCCACAATTCATTGCTCCAATCTTGAATATCCTACCAAAAATATAGATTGGTTTAGTCCTCAGTGAAGAGTGCGGTTAGCAGTAACACCCGGACTTTCGAGAAAGGGAAGCACCAACACCGTATCTTCGACACTGAGTCCTCTCGTTACTCACTCAGGTAGAAAACTCCTTTCCTTGAGGTAATTCGTTACCTCGTTGCACAAAAACCACGGGAGCAGGTGTGTTAATTGATCTAGGTACCTTATCAAAGCCCTGAGAGAGTCTTTACTCAACAGAAGCCATAAAATTATATCAGTACGAGTGCTATCGAAGTAAGAATTTCAGGAATATCTATTAGTAATCAAATCTCCGGTGATAGTAGTGAAACTCGTTCAATATCAGTTTAATCTGAGTGATCGTGACACGCAGTGACAAACGATCACCGTGAGGATTAACGTTATAGTAGTTTGCATATACCAAAGGGATTTTACCCCGAAGAAAATACCTAGCGTCGAAACCTTTGGAACTTCTTACGTCAGAATAGAGCCGATGCGCAGTTTGAAAGTGGACTACGACTTATCTTACAAAACTTTAACTTCTCACTGTAAAGTCGGCTGCGGTATTTCACAGCAGACAGAAATTGTACAGCAAAGTGTAACTTCGTACGAAATCAAGGCGGAGATATTTAACGAGAAAATTGACCAGAGGTCGGTCGCCGCTAAGGCGCCTGAAACTGATGAGAAAGTTCACGCCTCGTTTCGAATCGAGATGAACGACCGTGAGATGGAACAAAGGAACTCCACTGCTCTTCCCTATATACACTATACCCACTGTGACTTTGAGCGATTCGAAAATTCATTATCAATCTGACGAGGTTGACGATCTCGACGAAGAAGATCCGGATGATGATTTGAACTTTTGATAAATCGTTGTGGATAATTTATTCTAGGGCAAGTGAATGAGCGGATTGAAGATATATTATTTCATCAGTATTTCACTATATACTTTGATAGTAGATTAACAAAAACCCATTCATTGTTGATATCACAAGTAAATTCATCTTTGATAATCTGCAATCCATATTTATCACAAAGCCTTTTTTCAATCCTCTTTTTTCCTTCTCCGTGTGAGATAGAAAGATAACTGCAATATATTTATTACTCGGGGAATATGATCGATTCAAAAATTTTCGAATCTATAAGATCTTGAGATATTATGTGATAATTAACGCTACAGGATAACAAATAACAAATTTTGTTTTATTGTTAGACAGAAAAATCGAGATTTTCTGCCACACATCTCTTCTCGGGGCAACTAGAACAAAACTTATTTGAATTCCCGGAAGACACATCGAGTTGTGTAGAAGATGGAATAATTGGTGTCTGACTTAAAAATTAATCAGTATTAGTACATCAGTAACAGACTCGTAGCGGTACGAAAAACTAGTGTTGAAAACAAAAATGAATAGTCTTTATTATTAGCTAAAGTTTAAAATAAATAATTTCCACATTACCATAGTGTTTGATATTGAGCTAGTTTACCCCCGAGACTGATAAGTAAGTAGGTATATTGTCAAATATCCGAACTCTTCTCGACTAGTTCTTCCTAACTCAATATTTTGGGTTTGGACTGTTGAGACTCGTCCTTTCGGGTCTGCCATTCATGAGATTACAGAAATATAAAATACTAATATTGCTACTTCAAAATCAAGGCATAAAATTATCGAATATTGTTCGGAACTGCTACCACTTTTACTTACGTAAATGACGAGTGAAAAATTGTAAATGAATACACATATTTACTAGACTAGTCCCCTATTATATTGAAGTATGTGAGGGATGAGGGATGTCTCGATGTCCAGATGGCCAGAAAGTTTTGATTTTTGAACCCCCCTTACACTATTATATTTGTATATCCTGGTCCCCGCTATTGGTATTATTATTATTATTATCATCATCATCATCATCATCATCATCATCATCATGATTATTATTATCATCTCTTTGGATTTTCTTCATTTCCGTCATTATTACCGTTATTATAAAACATTCAGACAGGTGCGGAAAAATGTATCTTCACCAATGTTGTACATCATTGCAATAAAAATCATTCACGAAATGCTCAGTTTCCAGGTATATTAGTATTTCGTATATGGGGAAGAGGCGGGCGAAATGGGCCCCCCTAAGAAAATGTTGTACTTTTTCAAAATTAAAAATTTTCGGGATTCCATTATTTTCTTGCTCAAGCAAACTTCAAACTCCAAATCGAGAGTGTATATCTTGAAAACGTATAGGGAGTGGCAGGCAAAATGGGCCCCCAAAAAACTTGAAATTTTTCAAAATCTCAACAATTTTGAAATTATTTTCGTATTTACTTCAGAATCCTTCAAACATGAGATATTTAAAGTTTGCGAGGCCAAGTGAATACCTAATGAAATTTTGAAGGTTTTTCAATTTTGAAGAAGGATGAAAATTCCGAGGGTGCTCATTTTGCCCGTCACTCCCAAAGTTTCCAAGATATATAGTCGATTTGGTGTTTGAAGTTTACTAGAGCAAGCAAATAGTGAAATCCGAAAAATTTCAATTTGGAAAAATCATAAACAAAATTTAGGGGGGCCCATTTTACCCGCCTTCTGAGTTGTCGAAATATGTAGTTGATTTGATGTTTGAAGTTTGCCAGAGCTGCAGGTGCATGATGAAATTCAGAGAACGTTTTCCAATTTTGAAAAAGTACGAGTATTTTTTTTCAGGGGGCCCATTTCGCCCGCATTTTCT
This sequence comes from Euura saliciscinereae, assembly GCA_018420115.1. NCBI lineage: Eukaryota > Metazoa > Arthropoda > Insecta > Hymenoptera > Tenthredinidae > Euura > Euura saliciscinereae. The sequence goes on along the minus strand of JAFFZH010015338.1, from coordinate 48,561 downwards.
CTATAGGAGGGTATTTTACGTAGCTAATCTCATGTTTAAAGGACTCTGAAATAAATACGAAAATAATTTCAAAATTTTTGTGATCTTGAAAAAATTTGAAATTTTCCGGACGGCCCATCTTGCCCGAGATTTATGAACTTTTCAGATAAGGGCGTTCAACACTCGGCATCGATCAGGTTATCGGTTTTTGATAAAAATTAGAAGATCCATTGATTCAAACCTCTATTTGAGGCGTTATAGTTCCTTAGGGGGCCCATTTTGCCCACCTCTCCCACCTCTCCCCCAAGTATGAATGTACGTACCTGCACCTACACATACCTCTTGGTTAAACGAACATATAGGTATAATATATACTGTATTGAGAGTTATTATCGCTCTGGAGCGATCGAGTCTCGCGCTATAAGAGTAGGTGGGTGTAGGTACGGCGTGCGAACCCTCTTGGGTGCCCACATCTACTAACAATAAACTGAAGATATGGTAGGGCTACTTTGCGTCATGATTTTTTAAAATATATTTATAAACCCGTACAGGTGCCCGCGACGGCCGCGACGTTTTCACATAATATCGGACGCCATCGCTCCACCCGCGAACCTCGTGATTTTCCCGAACGTATACAGATACAGGCATATGATCATTCACAGTTGCAACTCGTGTGTACAGGTGCGAGGAACAAAAATATACCCACCTACGATACATGGGGCGACATAGTACACACAACTTGCGCAGAAAGTATAAAAATACATGATATTATATGCATAACGAGGCCGCGATGTCGTATACCCAGGTCGTTATAGTCGATTATCTATACCGATTTTGGTTGCCAGTAAACGACGTTCGTCATAATTAATTCTAATAATTCTAATAATTCTAATGATTCTAATCTGACGGCTCAATAATAGCGAATATGGATAGCGCCGATATAATGGGGCGTACATAGGTAGATATACAGACGAGTGAGTATACGCACCGCCCAGAAATAAATCCTCGAGTTAAACAGATCTAATTGACCTCGAATACTTCTAACCGCTTTAATTGAATTTACAGTTTGAAAAATAATCTTCTGGTACCACTGAAACACCGTATGCGTATACCCGACACGGTCATATCCCACACACTCTCCTGTACCTGTACATACGTGTACCGATTGTGGTGAGTATTTCGCATTTCAACTGCGTAGCTGTGAAAGAATAACAACAATTTTCATAATTCATACAGTTCGCTATAATAATAATAATAAGCCACGATTGGATGCTGCGCGTCACGTTTTTTCTGCATGCCCCCGATGGGTGTGCACTAGCTCTCGTGCACTGTCGTCATGTTCGCACGTCTATAATGTTGATGGTGAAACGAAAGAGCTACCATTCGAGTCATACCACTATATTACCTATTATTTGATGAAACAATTTTACAAATATTATTCTTTCCCAAAGCACCACCGGGCGTCCGCGGTGTATGGGCGGTAAATGAAAATAATGATACCGGCCTCAACGCGCGGTATAAGGTATAAATACATTTATGCTCACACCATTTTGGTATTTTTTTGTCTTCCTCTTTATAAAGATATATTTTTCATTTCTCATATTTCAGTTTTTGGCTATACCCTAATTGCTATAGAACGCGGTACTATATATATATGTATAACACCGGCGCGCACACAACGTGTAAATTCACTGAATTGTGCACTTGCACCAGTGAAATCGACGGTACAGCCCCGAAAATTGTGCAACTGTAAATCGCTGTAAGGATATTTAATCAAGCTAATTGTCAAACGCCAAGTTATCCGTTCGGATAGGATGATCCGTCATTCGTTATAGTTTGCGGTTTGTCTATACTTCTATAATCTACATCACATATAGATACAGCTGCGTCGTGATAATTTCTGGTAACCACGTGTCTTTCGAAAATTGGCGAAATTGAAAATGCGGCATCGCTATGCATAGCAAACGATTTATTGCTCATAGTTATACATTATGCGGTATATGTATACCTATGTAGGATGTAAAGGAATACTCTATCGCGGATATTGATGAAGATCGTTCCTTCATTCGTTGTGCAGTCAGAAAAAATGATTAAATATAGAGTGCAATGCTCGGTATGTTGTGGCTGATACGTCCGATTGACTCGAATAAACCACTATACGATATCTAATTTTGAGTAGGTATGGTATCAGCCGTATCAGCCGCGGCGATACTGAAGGCATGCGAAACTGATGTCGTATGCAGAACCGTTCGTCATTCACACTTCTGACCAGTTCCATACCCGTACAAGAGAAGAAATAAATCGTGCAGCCGAGGCATGACTTGCTAAATATTGATGCAAACCGTGCAGACATACTATATGCATTATTAAATCTTCTTTTTTGACCTCCTCAATATTTAATGTAGGACTTTATTGGTGTCAAAGGTCAGCGATAACTCCATTTTTTAACGTTTCGGCCTCAAAAGAGAACCTCTAACACCAAGTGGCCTAAACATGGCCCCGAAGGAGCCAGATGAATCTGTAGTATACTTAAAACTCTAATCATTTATTGTAAGTTTACTTCCCTTGGAAGGTTATTCTTCGCCAAAGAAGTATGAGGTTCCTAACCTAAAAATCATATTGATTCTGTTATAGATCTCGTTGACCGTTTCGCTCAACGTATTTTCCTTTTCTTTCCTTTCTTCTACTTTATTGCCTAAGTTATGAGCCTAAAAGTTTAACTAACTGTAAGTACAACATGCTGTTTAACTCTATGTGAATTATTTTATTTCTCTTTTATAATACATTGTATTGACATGTGCAATAAATTGGTTCAGATTTCTGAAGAGGGCCCTCTTTTGAGGCCGAAACGTTAAAAAATGGAGTTATCGCTGACCTTTGACACCAATAAAGTCCTACATACTATATGCATACCTACGTAGCTGAATGTATAAGTATACAGGTCTTCGGTCTATTATAGGTATAATGTACGTATATTTCAAGGATTTTTATTGACAAATTTTCTCCACTTGTCACAGAGACGCGTCGCTACGTTTCGTTCTATTTCCAGGCCGGCGCGTCTCGACGCGGACCGCTGAGGGCATAAATTTAGCAATGTAGCGACGAAAAAAAATAAGTGTATCCATGTGTACGTAGGATCTGTAGGTCTGTTAATAGACGATATGACAAAACCTGTTCTGCCAATTAGTGATGCGAAGATCATCTTTCGTTGTTAATACTTTGGAAGGTAAAGTTCGAGGGATCCGCAAGCGACGCCCCGCGCGCTACACATATTTCCTCAGATCCTGCAGGGCCACCAAATCGCCTGGTAAATTATGCAACCGGACGAGACTGTACCTACATTGTTATGGAATTGCGAACGTAACGCGCCGCTTTTTATATCGCGCGCAACGACCATGCTCATCAGTGATAATGTCACATATGACGTTTAGGTTCAAGTGCCAAGTATTAATAGTAGTATACTATTGTAGGGGAGAGGCGGGCGAAATGGGCCCCCCCTAAAAAAATTTTGTACTTTTTCAAAATTGAAAATTTTCGGGATTCCATTGTTTCCTTGCTCAAGCAAACTTCAAACACCAAATCGACTGTATATCTTGAAAACATGCCCCCTAACGAACCAACACCTCAAATACAGGTTTTAATCAATTTTCCTAATTTTTATCAAAAAAACGATAACCCGACCGATATGCCGAGTGTTGAACGCCCTTATCTGAAAATTTCGAAAATTTCGGGCAAAATGGGCCCCCCAAAAAATGTCAAATTTGGTCAACATCCCGAAAATTTTGAAATTATTTTCGTGTTTGTTTCAGAATCCTTTAAACATGATATATTTCAAGTTTGTGAGGGCATATGAATAATTAAATTCAGAAGGTTTTTCAATTTTGAAGAAGGATGAAAATTCCAAGGGTGCCCATTTTGCGCGCCACTCCCAAAGTTTTCAAGATATATAGTCGATTTGGTGTTTGAAGTTTACTAGAGCAAGCAATAATAGTGTAATCCGAAAAATTTCAATTTGGAAAAATCATAAACAAAATTTAGGGGGGCCCATTTTACCCGCCTTCCGAGTTGTCGAAATATGTAGTTGATTTGATGTTTGAAGTTTGCCTGCAGAGCAAGTGCATAATACAATTTAGAGAACGTTTTCTATTGTTTCTATCGTTATACTCGCGAGTGGTGCTCGTATACAGACTGAGTTTTCTCCGGGTCCGAATGAGGGAGGGACTTATCACTGCTAATGATATGGGAAAGAGGGAGGGGCTTACCAATATCGGCATATGCTGTCCATACTAATAAGCCCCTCCCTCGTTCGGAGCCGGAGATAACTCGCCCTTTATAGCTGGTGGTAGAATTTAAGGTTTTACTCATTTCCATCCGGTAAATTCATCTCTCATTACCTATACATACCTACATACGTATACATACATACATACACGGACAAGAATGAATGCACAATCGCACACACACCACATGTCACCATGGCATCCGTCTCGCGTGGGAGACTCTCGGCTATTCATGCCTGTCGGCAGGGAGCCGATGGGCTCTCCGGCACCGCTGGCGACGCTCTCATTGTAAACTATTAGAGTCCATTACCATGGTGTGTCTGGTACCTATACATTATGTATGTAATTTAGGGTGGTCGTTATTTGGGGTCAAAATTAATGTTACTCTTCCCGCCCCCTAAATCGGTTCGAAATACGTAAAAAGTAACGCTGTAATTTTTCAGATTAAAAACAAATGTTTAACCCTGGACCACGGGGCTTGATGTTTTCCATTTAAAATACATGGGGTTTTGCTGCGTTTGCAGTCACTATTTCACTGTGGGCCTAAAGATGTCTGTAAAATCTTGAAATTTTCAGAAATTAGTTTACAAGCATGCCGCTACATGGAAAAAATTACCCAAACCCCTACCCTGTATCGAAAAAATAATCCAGACGCAAAAAGGAGAAAATACTTAAGAATTTGTAACTCGTTTAAAAAATTATTCTATTTTAAATACGTACATTTATGAAAAAACGAGGAAAAAAAATTATAAAAAAAAAATTATGAAAAAAATAATAATTATTATGGTGATGTTATACAACACGTTGAGGGCAGGGGTTTGGGACATTTTTTCCAGCATGCTTGTAAACTAAATTCTGAAAATTTCAAGATTTTACAAACATATTTAGGCTCACAGTAAAATAGTACACGTATTTTAAATAACTTCAAGTCCCGTGGTCAACGGTTAAACTTTTTTTTTTTACGTATTTCGAACCGTCTTAAGGGGCGGAAAGGGTAAAATAAATTTTGACCCCAAATAACGACCACCGAGGTATGTATACCTATATGTGTGTGTGTATAGTAATCTACTGTCTACCGGCCTATTGTAATTCGCAGTATTGTGAATCGATCACAAGAGAAGATTTCGGGTTTCAATACGCCGCCAACTCGTATATGTATACATATATACATATATTTATACATAACGAGTGTCGGTATGGGCATGGGCACGAGTACCGCCGCGCCGCATATCGCGCTGCCCGTAACGTCGGTATGGGTATCATGTATACCTTACCTACCTATACCTACACGTATACGTATAGCTTCACGCGCGCAGACGGGACGAAGCGAGCACGAGGTGACGGACTGGTTTCCGCACATTTTTCACACCGCTATTTCGCGTCATGCGAAACGTTCGGAGAACCTGAGCTGTTCGATCACGAGGGCGCGTATGGCGGCGTCGCTTTAGCCACTGCAGGCTATGCTGCTGGCTGCAGTAGGTTGGAAAGAGAAATTCCTTTGTGTCGGGGAATTATACACGAACGACAGCGTTCCAAAAGTTCCAATCGTCTCGCGCAATGCCACGTTCGTCGCGTTACGCGGCCAACTCCGCTGATTCCGGAGTTTCGCCGTGGGTGTGTTATTTGTTCGCCGTTTAACATCGATGGAGATAAAACGAGGATGACGAAACACGTGCGAAAGCCCGTTGTCGGACGACACTCCGTCACAACTTGAGATTGAATATACCGCTAATACCGCAGCGGACGTTAGTCCGAACTTGATCCGCACGACGTTGCTACGCGGTGCTGTGCCGCACGACGGCGAAATTCACACAAAATACGCCAAGATAACCGTAGTTCGTGCAGTCTTACCCAAAGGAGTTGTTGGTCTCGTTGTCCTGGCGCAAAGACAAGGGGAATCAGTCGGCACATAGAGATCACATTCCTCACAAGAATTGGTCGCGCGATATCGCCCAGATGTGCCTTCAACCGTGGACCAGTTGCTCCGACACTGAGAAACCGAAGTCGTAGACCGTACGCGCGTGCCCTCGTCCTCCCACTTTTTCCCTCGTCACCCCCCCCCCCACCACGGCGACCGCCGATCGCCGACCGCGACGCTGCCTCGACGACCTTCTCCGCTTCCAACAGGCAACAACGTCTCTGTACGATGGCCCTGATCGCGAGACTTGGCCACTTGGCGACCATCCACGACCGTCGCTCTTTCTCCGTGGTTCACCGTGGTTCACCGTCCGACGACCTATCCATCGCACATCACAATGCCGGATTAGGTTAATGCAGTACCTAAAGTTGGCCCCCGAAGTAAAGACAATAGCGTCTCATAAACTACGCATCACTGGCGAATTCGGTTCAACCCCGTACAGGAGAAGAACGATAAACAAAACGGGGACCAATATTCAGGGAATTTGTTTTATCGTTTCAAGGTGGAGAATGCGCACCCGAAGAAACAAAGGCTCGAAAACAAGTTTACCTAATACATGAACGGAGAACGTTCGCACTAATCGCGAGATTCCCCAAACATACGTACAACATGTTATAGCCTATACAGAATATGCGATACACCATCAAGCCGTATTGTATACGTCTTTGAGCGGCAGGCGGTATCATTGCAAACACGTCGCGGATCATTCAGATCGTTGAGGTTATTGGGAGATTTGCGGTCATATCTGAAGCTCGGCATAATATGTATATAATAGATATACATATATGTAGTGCAAACTGATCCGTTATAATACGAGCCAGTTTCTTTTTCGCGAGAGCAAGAAGGCAACTCCCCCGTTGCTCAACGACAGACGAAACAAAGTCCAACTTTTCTCACAATCTCATTCCCCTATAGTCCCGAGACCTCGTTCGCAACGAGCGTGGACTGTCTAATTGATGTCAATGGATTTTAATCATCATCTCTCCGGTCGCCCAGACTTGCCTGAGCCCCGCATACCCTGCTGCAGCGCAGCTATACGTATGTATGCCATACTCTTGCGCCCGCATATCCATCGTCGGTCGCGTACTATCAACATCAACGGGGGGAGCCGCATGTTTCCAGGACATTTATTATGCTCGGTACTCGGTATACTCGGTGTGTATAACAGGTATAACCCATGTACTCATAAGTACCTGAGTAGGTATCTTTATCTTCTCGGCGTGGCCATCGCTGTCTCTACTCGATTAGATATGTATCGCATACGCGATACGAAATACAGCGCTCGTGCGTGTGTTTATGGAAGGCGCGCGAATAGATATCGCGACGCGGTACTTGCTCGATGTCTTCCCCTCGTGTCATAAACGTTACATAAACGGCTATTATGTGCATTGCGAACAAAACGATCGAGTTTGGTACACGACTGTGAAGGTTGATACCAGTGTGGGTTAGAAAAAGAATGAAGGAGAAAAGGATCGAGTACATTCGTATAAGCTCGGCGGCCGATAAAGCGGTGTTTCAGAAACTTGATCGCTATGAATCGAACACATTATAGGGAATAGGTATAATAGGACGGACTAACAGTTTATATGGTCATGTTAGATAATACCATGTGAATGATAAATAACATGGAGAAAGTTAAGTTCTAGACCTGAGTCTTTCGCGTACTTCTTAATTGACCTCCGGAACACGCACTCGTGTCATGATCATGTTCGGTAAAATTTCCAAGTGTGTCAGAAAATGATCGAAATTTTTGAAAATATCCAAGTATCTTACATCCGTGATATTATTACACGACTGCATGGGGTGTGCCGAAGGCCAATTAACAATAAGAAGTAGGCGAAAGACCCGGGTCTAGAACCTAATCTGCCGCCCAGTTTGGGGGGGTTTTAGACTTCAAAGATGATCGAAATTTTGGAAAATATCCAAGTATCAATGAGTCCAAAACTCCTCAAAACTCGTCGCAAGGTAGTGAGGAACAAGATTCTTGACGGGCGTCAAATTAGGCGTCCCCTGGCCCAAACCTGTCCCGCTTCGCATATGGAATCTCCTATAAGTATGTATTTTCCACGCGGTTTTTAGGCACGATCGTTAAAAACGGAGTGCCTTATACATTCGCCATCGCTAAAAACGTCGGATCGAGTAAAAGATCTGAAATCATGTAGGGAGCACGTTTTGGCAGCTGGGTACTCGTTTTCGAGCATTTTCAAGAGTGGTGTATGTGACCCCTCCATTTCTTGTAACCACGTAATCAGCCAAACCGCTGAACCAATTCCGATGAAATTTGCAATGGATACTGTTTTCAACCTGCAGATGTGCAATTTTTCTTGTGTACCCGATCCGACTTCCGGTTCAGAAATGGCGATTACTAACTTTTTCAATTTTGAAGATACAATAGCGAGCTTTGGAATTCAGCCTTCTGATCACGAATCAAAATTTTGGGAATTTTTTGGGGATTTGAACACTATTTCAAAACAAACCAGCACTGTGCGATCGTGCCTTACGCAAAAAAGCGATGAGATTTTTGCTAAAACCGGCTAGTTTGTGTACAATAATTGTTCTACACACGGTGGTTCTACACAACCAAATTGCAGTGAATCGTTCTCCGCCCTTTTTTCACAGCGTGTTCGTAGAACATTTCAAATGTAGAACCTATTTGTGTGGTAAATCATCTCACTCGATGTACGTGTTCTTTCGACTCCCGGGATCCCGATTACTAATTTCTTCGTCTTTTAATTAAGATGTCGGTGAATCGGATTTCGTAACCCCTCCAGGTTCTCCAACGACAGCTCACTTCAACCACAGAAGCGAATTCCGCTGGTTCAATTTTTTATGACGTTGACTCACGAACGTGTGATCCCGCACTGTTCGTCTATCTACTTCTAAGGGTATAAATAAATCAGTATTATCGTTATTGTTACTATATACGCAAGCCGTAACTAATTTCACCACGCGAAAATCGAAATATGAATTATCGCCAACAGAATGGCGGGGCGCTACTCACGTAACATGATATATCGTCATAAATTATCGTCTCACAGGTGTACATAGTTGGGCTGCATGTTTGAATGGTAAATGTTTTACGCTCTTTCGTATCGATGTCACCGACGATAAATATAGATTCGTTCGACCTCATCGCTGTTTGGCAAACCTGAAAATGGAAGATTATAATAAATTATCGAACTTATAGTAGCTTGGCATTTTCAACAATGATATGATATCGCGTGCCTATAATGGTATGAGGTCGTATCCACCTTTTTTTTTGTAATCCATTTCCTTTTTGCAAATACTATGAAATCTCCCGAAACGCGTCGAAAATCAGAATTCCGTTTTTGTTTTTCAAAATATTCATAATTAAAAATAAATGATTGACAAGGTGAAGGTATAACGTCGTATACGCCATTTATGTTAAATTCTGAAAAATATTGAAAAAAAAAATCGGAATTCTCATTTTTCTGTGCGTTACAGATGAGGTTACAGAGGATTTCAGAGTATTGTGAAAAAAGGCGCACGCGTATACGACGTTATACCTTTACCTTGTCAATATTTTTACGTCAAGCTTAGGGGCCATTCAACAAATACGTTCGCTTTTTTGAGGGATCTTAGACCCCCCTCCCCCCTTCGTCGCGCTTTTTACCACCCCTCAAGTACACTTTGTCACACCAAGTCAGACCCCCCCTTCGAGCGAACGTATTTCTTGAGTGACCCCTTACAAATGTAGGAAAAAAGGCAAAATTTTCATCATTCTATGCGTTTTGACAGGATTTTTTAGGATTTTAACATTCTTCGCGAAAATACGGGAAAAATTGATATGCTCTTTTACCTTTACACGTGGTAAAAAGTCGTATATCGGCGCGTACGACCTTATACCACTGGACACGTGATTTTTCCTCATGCTCTGGGCATTCGTTCCACCCGAAAACGCGTCGAAATATGATCCACTCTGATCCTATCTTGCTCTGGGCATATTATGATAATGATATGATAACGAGTGCCAGCGGGTGAATCCTGCGGATTTCGCGTATTACCGATAGCGACTATGCCTTTTCTTTTCACACTTTTCGCAACTACTTGCTTCGTAACAGACAAAAGATCAATTCTTCTGAAAACCCGTAAGTTTGGACAAACTTGGAAAGAATCCTGACATAATTATTGTACCCCACACCACTCAATTAGGTTTGAAATTCCAAAAACTGCGCAGGTCTGATCGCTTACGACACGGGTACGAATTAATGAACAGGTTTGAAACTTTTTGAGACATCATTTGTTATTGGGTAGACCATTCGATGGTTTTGCGTCCAAGTCTAGTCATTTGTACCCATGGCGTATAAGCGATTAAACCAGCTCACACACATTTTTTCGAGGTGCCCATTGCATTTAGCCCGGTAGATCTCATTTTGCTCGTCTCTTCTCTACAAGCCTCTTACATAGCTCAGCTCGTGTTCAGAGTATGCTCAAGTGGATACGAAAATGAACTAAGAGAATTTTTGAATTTTGACAAATTGAAAAAAATCTCTAGGGTGCCTATTTTGCCCACAATTTTCGGACTTTTCAGGTAACGGCGTTCAACACTCGGCAACGCTCAGGCCATTATTTTCCGGTAAAAATTCGGAGACCCATTGATTCAAACCTGTATTTGAAGCCGTAATATCTGAGGGCTCCTATTTTCCCCGCCTCTCCCCTATATACAACAGGTTTTAAGATATAATCAAATGTCATAAGCGCGGAATTTCTTGATTGCGGTCTTTGAAAGGTCACCGTATCCCGAAGGAATGCAATATCTGCGAGCGGGAATGCTCCACCGCGGGGTAGATCGGTAGGTGTTGCTCACGTATTCCTTGCGGCAATCTTCTATAACGAGGTCGAATCGCTCGAAATTTTTACACGGGCTATGTGGGTGGCGTATCTACCGATCCGCCGGTATATTAATTCGCACGTCCCAAAGTTTCTCGCCGATTGCTTAATTTATTCTTATTTTTTTATTTTTTATTTCTCGACCGCTAGCCGCGCAACGACCACCGAGTAATCCGTCGCCGTTACAACCCTGCACCCAATCTCAGTATTCGAAATGATACAATTACAACCCAGCCTCGAGGTAGCTCTTGATTATCAGCTAGTCCTGATCCGCTAATATCCGCCTGCGCGAAAGTAATTCCCAAAAGTAAATTACTTTGCATCATCTTCCGTCAGAAGTCCACCTAATACCTATATATTAGTCCCCGAAGCTGAATGTAAAAGTCTGCGTCGGAGGCAAGTGGGTATTGGTATACCTACATAATCCACAGGTTCACGGGATTTTTTTTTACAGATTCGTATGTCCCGAAGGCGCGCAGGCGTCGCTGTCTCGCGATGCCCTATATCGTCTCGACGAAGCGATGCGGTTCTTGGAGAACGCGGGAACCGTGAGTCGCGATTCGAACTTTGCACCGGATACGACAAGACCTCGCAACATCCGAGTATTCATTTCGCCAAGTTTTACTAGATGCAGTTGCTCCGGGACTTTGTAAAAACTGTTACCGTAAATCATTGATTTTACATCTCACTGCCGTCAAAAGTTGTCGCTATAGGTATACTCATACAGTCGCCGAACAATGGCTTGGACGGGATTCCTAAGAATAGGAACTCTCTTCCCGATCATCGCGGTTCAGATCGCCCTGGTTCTGTCCCAGAGCGGAGGTCACTCCGCGACACAGGATGACGTTAAGATCGCCGGCAGAGATGTGCAGGACTATCGGGTACATTCCGTACCTTTGGGTGCCGAGTCCAATTTTCACTGGAGGTACGCGTACGCATATCGCCACCGAAAAACAAATCGTTCCGTGCATCGCCGCGATTGTTCGGACGCTTTAAACTCGCGATCAACGTTGCATATACCTATATTGATGAAGCGCAGAGAGACACAATTGATAATTGGGCGTGTAACGTTTCCAGGGTCGACTGGGCAGGCGAAAGGATCATGGTAGAAGTTCATTACGTCGGAGATGAGAATTCGTGGTTCGCGATTGGTTTTTCCGACTACGGCCAACGGAAACCGGCCGACTATTGCATTTTCTGGGCGGGCTGGCATAGCGAGATCGAGTTACAAGTACGAACCTGCCTTACGCCTCGCGTAATACATAGTTGTATAGCACTTTCAGGAAACTTTGCTGAAACATTGAACCAACGGATTATTGATATATTTCCAAGGATGTCTGGGCTGATCAGGATGGTGAAATACACGTCGATCGGCAACAAGACTGCGAGGATTTCTTATGGAAGAAGCGTGGAGACGTTACAAAGTTCTCTTACTCGAGGAAATTCGACACCTGCGATAACGAGGACTACGTCATTCAAGTATCGCTGATCGTGTTGAGATTTTACTTTATGTACACAGCCGAAGGGCAGGTCTGACCGCTTTCACTGTCGAGCGCGGGAATCCTTAATTGCGAATTAATATTCCCGACGATTATACGTTATCGATAATTTGCCAGTGAAAATGGTACACTCCTGCTGCCACGCCTGTTTGTGCACGTCATATATATAATGCAACACGGAATATCCAATTCATCCCTTATTCGGATGGCTGATTCCATTTTTATTCTTTATATCATCATGCCATTTTTCGATGATATCGCAGGACGGGACAACGCACATAGTTTGGCTGAAGGGCGAGGGGCCGTTGTACTCGCTCGCCGGACTACGGATATCGGACGCCAAGCTCACGGGAATGTCGAGGGCTCAGTTGCCCCGGGTGACTCCTCGAGGTGCTCGGATGCCGAGCGACTCCTGGAGCCTGGAGCTTTTGACGAACCAGGTGAAAGTCCCCAGCGACGAAACGACGTACTGGTGCCACGTTCACAAGCTGCCCTCGTCGCTCGGAGACAGGTAAGAGGAATATTATAATTACATCGGAAACGATCCGGTAGCGTATCCGAGTAGTACTATACATTGGTCGCAACCTTGCAGGCACCACGTCCTCGCCTTCGGTCCCGTCATCCAAGAGGGTAACGAGCACTTGGTCCATCACATGGAAGTGTTCCATTGCGCCGGCCCCGCCGATCGGTCTATCCCTTCGTACGCCGGCCCCTGCGATCATCCCGGAAGACCGAAGGAAACACAGGTGTGGCGAACCGCGCGATCTAAAATCGACCGACGAAAGTCCAATCGGATTAGTAAACTTAAGTCTCTCTTCATCCTCTGAATAACCCTTGGTCGCGCAGGTTTGTCAGAAAGTCCTGGCGGCCTGGGCGATGGGGGCGGACGCTTTCGTTTACCCCGAGGAAGCGGGCCTCCCGATCGGCGGCGACGAGTTCAACCGTCATGTCATGCTGGAGGTGCATTACAACAACCCCGAACGTCGCTCTGGTCAGGTGGACTCCTCGGGTATCCGGTTCGTCCTAACGAAAACTCTGCGGAGGTACGACGCGGGCGTGATAGAACTGGGGCTCGAGTACACGGATAAGATGGCCGTTCCCCCGGGTCAGGTACTCATCGTCGATTTTTATCCTATATATTTCCGATCCTGATTTCCCCTTACCATTGTTACGATTGTATCAGGAATCCTTCAGCCTCTCGGGACATTGCATCGCCGAGTGTACCGGCGTCGGTCTGCCGCGGGAGGGAATCAAGATCTTTGGATCTCAGCTGCACACGCATTTGCTGGGGACCAGAGTAATTACGCGTCACGTCAGAGATGGGGTCGAACTGCCGGTACTCAACCGCGACAATCATTACTCGACTCATTTTCAAGAAATCAGGTTATTGCCGAAGCACGTGACCGTCTTGCCCGTAAGCCTCGTTGTCACGTTGTCAAGTTGTCAAGTTGTCGTCCTGTCCTTTCCCTTCTACATACTCGCAATAAAGTCTTTCGTATCACAGGGTGATTCGTTGATAACGACGTGCACGTACAACAGCGTCGACAGGGGAAACGTGACATTGGGTGGATTTTCTATATCGGATGAAATGTGCGTCAACTACGTCCATTATTATCCGAGTACGAGACTCGAGGTACGTCACGGGCGCACCAACTTTCCACCCACAATCGCATTTCCTGAATGAATGTCTAATACCTAGCATGCGCACGCGCGATTCGTTTAACGAATTGACACGCGAATAACAGGCATTCACGGTTCTTCCGCGTGTAGGTGTGCAAGAGTGCCATCAGCAGCGACGCATTGAGGACGTACTTTCGTTACATGCGAGATTGGGAGAACCAGTCAACTTCCAACAGGAAAGCAATATCGGAGAATTACCAAAGTATCGAGTGGAACAAAGTGCGAGTGGCAGCCTTACACGATCTGTACGTTGCCGCACCTCTCGGTACGTACCCATCACGATTCATGCACCGGTAAAGTGGGTCCGCCGGAGTTTTTTTTCAATCTTTTCAAAATCAACCAACATATTTACAAATTCGTTGATTCACTCGTGTCAGATAACTTTTGACATAACATTTTTTATAATTCACGAGAGCCAGGAAAAAGTCGAGCAAAGTGGGCAGAAATTCGATAAATTTGCGGTAAACCCTCGTCTTCGGTCAGATTTTCCTTTTTTTCTTTCTTCTGGTGTGAAAGATTCAACGATTAGAATCTCAACTCGTATAACATTATTTCCTAAAATGCCCACGTTTCCCGCGCTTCCCCTGCATACCCGAGTCTGGGTCTCATCCGTCAGAAATACCCGAAATGTGATGAATAAATAGATTCATCGAGTGAAAGAGAAAGATCATGAAGCTGCCAAGTCATATGTCTTCGTCCCTGTGCAGGTATGCAGTGCAACAGCTCCGATGGCTCGCGACTACCGGGTCTTTGGGAGAACGCGGCTTCCACACCGATTCGCTTGCCCCTGGCACCGCCAGCACGTAACTGTCTCAGCCGTTCCGATAACGCGTGATTCTGAAGGGAAAGAGGGGGCTAGATTTCAGAGATGAATAGCGTATAATTTACCAAATGAAAGAAAATTGCACAGAAATAAAATATAACGTATATGTATAATAACGCTTACCACTTATTGTTATAGTACCGAAAATTGTTTTCGGAATAAATAAATTACTCATCCAAGCAGAGCTGGATTTCTACTTATGCATATTAATCTATACCTATACATATACGTACAATAATATATTATTGTACGTAATTATTATTTATTATTTTATTAGCACTTGTTCGTCTCATTGTTTCTCATACCTATGTGTGCCACTATCAGACAAATCAGATAGATACATCGATATAGATAAATTGAACGACATGCCACAAAATGTTGAATGTGCGTTTAAAAAAAAAAAAAAACGGCCGTGCTCGTTCTCACCCGGGGGTCCTGCAGGGAAAATATTCAGACAAGCCCATCGTATTCTCACAAATCGTGAGCTTGCCAACACGAGGAGAGAACAGACACACTCCGACGCAGGGCGATGTTATCATTGCAGGCCATTGTTGGAAAAGTCGATTTTGTTGCCGATATGTATTTACATGACGGCGACAATTTCACTGAGAGAAAATTCCCTGACTCTTCCCTGACATTTCCTGCCAAAAATGGATTATTCCCTTCAAAAAAAAAAATATCCAAATAATGACTAGTTGTTCCAGTGCATGAAAAGCAACAAATTCTCGACCTAGATTTCAACGAGTGTGATTCTGTACGTGTTATGATTGTGTTTCTAAAATTATAGAATTCGAGGCGACGCTAGGATACAAGATACTCGATAATACGATCTATTGTGCAAGTATTTATTACAAAAAACGACCAACAAGTACAAGAAAAAATTCCCTGTCTGTCAAGGGAATTTCCTCATTTTTCCCGGACCTTTCCGGAAAATAGAAATTCCCTGACTATTCCTGGTTTTTCCGCCCAGTCGCCACCTATTATTTGACGCGTTTGAAATCATCAGGTATTTATTCGGCGCCCGTGTGGCGGGTATTTTTTATTCACCCACACACAGGAACCAGCAATCGCTGATAACCCGAATAATTTTATTTTTTCACGTGTGGCAGGTATCGGCCGAGGGGTGTAACGGCTTCAGGTAAACGAAGCACTGATGTTTTTTTTTGTTTTTTTTTTTTCAACCGTAAGACGAAAGATGGCTCCGGGCCCTTCTAAGTAAAGCTGTTGAAAGGTTCTGCGCCTTATGAGGAGCCGCAATGTTTCCACAAACTTCTTTCATCTTCGCCTCAAACGATCGCCCCGAAGCACCGAAGCATAATTCGGTCACTTTACCGACGGCCCGTGGAAAACAAAGCTGGCAGAACCTCGGGAGAGGAGGGGGGGGGGGGGGGGGGGGGGGGG
>JAFFZH010015338.1:0-32030 GCA_018420115.1 Euura saliciscinereae | reverse complement strand
TGTAACCAACCACGAAGATCGAAAAGTCGACAAACCAAGACGGGGGGGGGGGGGGGGAGTGGGGCGGGGGTGGGGGGGGGGGGGGGGGGGGGGGGGGAGGCCTACGGCGATAAGTAGCTAGCTGTACACAATTATGTACGTACCTGTGTGCACTTTTTCTGGCTCATTCGCTCCTCTTCTCCACGAGAAAGTATCGCATATATGGTGGTCCGGTTTTTAATAAATAAGCAACAAAGAATCTTTGGAAAGATTACAAATGGTGTATATTGGTATAATATGTATATCTACGTATACTTTGTTCGGTACATGTTAATCTGCTGCTCGTGATATAGCTGCAGCAATTGTGCGTCGTAACTTTGCAAGTCATAATGAAGTAAAATCATCTCAGATCGACAATAATCGCTAGATCGATTCGCTTCTCATACTAAACTCCGAGTATAATAATTATATATTACAAGACAAGATGATTAATGCGTCCGGGTACGCATCTCGTTCATATAAAATTAAAAAATATTCGATATATTGTAGGTGATAGGATATAATACACGGCGTACATATAGGCATTACAAATTACACACTGCTCACTTTCAATTCAGCCCGTTCCGTTCTATCACCCCCTGCAATGCCGCCTACTGTCTTTGTTTCTCTCCGCGTTGCCATTTTCGTTTCGAGCGTGAAACGACTGCCGTTGCGGGGAGGTGAGACGGGACCGCGGGAACCCTCTGAAATGTGTACAGCGTCGAACTATCCGTATCTACGCTTATAATATAATTGCTAGAAGGCGGTCGAACACTCATCTCGTGATTAAACTACGTGAGAACTTGTACATGTTACAAATAACGTTCCCATATTTGGCAGCTTGGTACGTTTTGTATGGTTTTGATCAGACAGCGTGGATTCCTCAAGTGTAAACACTGTAGAAAAAAAAATTTAAAAAAATTGAAGTTGGCTGCAAATCCACCGCGCACTGGATATCGGGTGCTTACGCCAAGGGAATCCCCGCTGTATATAGGATAAAATAAAAACTAAATACGTAGTACAAACAGTGTTCACGAGCACACTCTCGCAGCCGATTGAAATTTCAATTTCAATTCGCACGCAAAATTTCACAGTAAAAAATATATTATATTTATGGCTAATCTTCGCCGCTGGTATCTGACGACTTTTGACCTTGTATCGTCAATGGAGTACGTCGTTTGAAATTAATAAGAAATGGACTCGTGAGAACGGACCCCAGTCGTCGGATGTAGAGGATCTGTAGTCCCACTACTCCTTGTATAATTGTTTTACATTATTATATAATTATAATATACATATATATTAGGATATCGTAGAGGGGAATAGAACCAATTAGATGGTTCGCTCGATAATATATAACTAACAATAAGCGCTATCATCATTTTCGTCAGTTAGACATTATGAAATTGTTACATGATTAAATCCCTCGAACAATTGTTTCCTGTCTTTCGTTTCGGGGCCGCGGTCACGCGTCCTCAGCCCCTCGCAAGTCTTGGACTAGATTATCAAATTGATTTCGTTACAGGTGCGTTTGTAGAAAGCAATAGAGGATGCCGGCTTGCGCCATAACGTCGACGGTCCCCGCAGCGAGCGGGTCCCGACTCTTCGGATCCGTGCGGGAGTGGGTGCCGGGTCTGAGAAGGGTAGGACCAAACACTGTGGCCAGATTGTGCAGCGACATTTTGTTCTGTGCCTCGTGCTTGTTGACGCGTATCAGATGGGACAAGAGAAAGTCAATAACGGCTTTATTTACCGGCGGTAGATTCTCGTGAACCCTTCTCAAAGCGGCACCTCTGGATGAATCGCCGGATTGAAACGCCTCGAGGAAAGCGGGGTAAAGGGCATCGGTGAACAAGGCTTCGGGCATTTCGCGTAAATAAAGCTTCAGGACGCCCGTTACGGAGTGAACGTCCACCTGAAATTGTTCAATTATCCATCAGAGACGTTGCTTTTGGGATCAACCTGTTCTTTGCCTTACTTACCTCCTTGAGAAGTTGTTCCGCTTCATAAGCGTTGCTCTCAAATGATTTCCGGAGTTTGACCAAATCCGATGCGGAGCCGGAAACTCTGTACAACCCAACTTCGCCCACCCCACGTCTTTCCACTTCACGGACGCATGCCGTTACTATGAACGGAACATCGCGTTTTTCTCGCCTGAAACGAATTGATATTCGTGTCACCGATAGTTGAGACAACGCCAGACGTCATGAATTGCGTCATTTAAATGTGACTACTGACTTGCAGACTTGTTGAATCTTCGCCCCAAAGAGCCCCTGAGGTTTGGCCGATGGGACTCTTCTCAGAGTAACTTCGCTCGGAACGAATCTGAGAGCAACGTCCAGAGTTGCGGGCCCAAGACTCAAAGCCCTCTCGACTTGATCGGACTGAAGCCAGGATCTGCTCAGTCTTTGGGTACATTTACCTCTAAGTACAGCTCGTGATCCACATTCTTCGTACAGTAGGATTCGTACGTTTTGACTGCCCTCCAATTCGACGACAAACGTTTCACCTGCGTCAGATCGAAGCTAACAGTGTAGATGATTGTACGGATAATAGAAAGAGCTATGATTCAAACATAGTGACTCAGTTCCCCCTGTGAATATAATTTGGGTGGCCACAGACCGGGAAAACCTGGAAAACCTGGAATTGCGATGGAATTTTTTCCCCAGAAATTTATGGCCACCCTGTATAACATTATCAACGCAGCTAATGAATTGTACCGATAAAAATTTGAAACAACTATCAAATCGGTATATCAAATCGATTGTCCGTTTTTCATTATACTTTCCTTGCGCCACACCTACCCCATGTCGGCGCTTGTCCTCTTGCTACCCGACTCTTGGCTCTCTTAAAATAGTGGCCATAGCTGTCAACTTCCACCGTCACGTATAGATCGCCAGCCCTGTCCAGCCCAGGAGGCGTCAGTCCAAGCAATGTTATATGGAAATCGCCAAGCAGCAAACTCTCGTCCCGACCTGAACGTAGAAGGTAACTGCCCATGTCCGTTCGCAAGTAGGTCCGACAGGCTGTCACCCAGGCCTGGAGTTCGTACATAGACAAGGGTAGGGGTCCAGGAGGTTGGCCACCCTGCGAATTTAGAAATCGCTCAATGAGACATGTAATTCTCAGATGGTCCATTTTCAAAATTACTCAGCAACGTTTTGGATAATGAATTACATGGTGAATTGCAAACTACCTGTTGCAGAGCTTCAACAGCTTCGACCCACTGTGCCCGTTCGAATTCACTCGACAGGAAAAAGGTGTAGGAACTTTGGATCCGGTGTTGTCCTTTCTGCGAAACTCTAAGAACCAAATTTGGCGAAGCTAGTACTAATTGCGCCTCCAGTTCAGCTAGTTTTTTACGATTTTTTTCCGACCCCCTACTGCCGATCCGTATTCTCTTGTCGTCATTTTTCTCCTCCCATAAAATTTGATCCCTCACGGTGCAAGCTTGCGATCTACAGAAAGAAGGGGTAGTTTTGGCTCGTGAAAATCTAAAATTGGCAAATTGAAATGGAAATTGGGAGCCAGAGGACAATGCACAAACCTTATGCAAATTGGCATTCTGTGAAATCTGCGAATTTTAAGATGTATTTCATTTCACGAGATGGTGAATTACCCCAACTCGAAAAAATTGACAATTTTTGTGTGCCAAATGTGCGCCTCGCTATTCTACCGACGCGACGGCTCGTGCCAGATTGTTCATGGGAAACGTACCTTTTGGATCTTGGCGCTCAAAAGCTTTCCATTTTTTCAAGTTGAGGCAATAATAACTTTTGTTCGGTATTTCGTGGATTGCAACATAAATGTAACCCAGCCAGTTCTACAGAACAACAATTTGCATGATTATTCATGCAGGGTCCTTTATACATACTCATACTCATTGTACAGGTATTGAAATGCAGTCATGTACCTTAGTGCCACTACATTTGCCGGGCTTGCTTCTCTCGGTTCGCCGCTATCCTCGGAGACAAGCGCCTCGCCCAGTGGAACGTACCACTTGAGTTCAAATGTGAACTTATCTCTGCCAGACGCCTTGTATTTTGCACAGGCAATCACGTCGTTGAACAGGAAAAGATGTCGTAATTTCCGGTGACCGTCGGAAAGCTCGACGATGAACGAATTCTTCACCAACCTTCTTTGAGCGCGGTCGTGACTCTGGCAGAAACGTTTATTCAGTTATATTTCATGAATATACAAATTGTTTGAAAACAAGCATCGAATATACTTACAGGGAACATGGATTTTGTCTGAATAATATTGAACTCGTCGAGGAAATGTCTCGTCATAGCTAAGGCCTCGGACAAAGGTGTGTGGTCCGCGTGAGTAGACGGAGTATGCTTGAGGAGATCCTGAAACAAAGGTGGCGGATATGAAAGTGAAATTTAGTTCGACCCTGCGCTGAAAAAGTTCGATACCCTAAATTTGAACAAGACAGCGATCCTCTGCTTACATGAAGTACCAGGGCGTTCTTTTGGACACGGGCAACGGGCTTGTGAAGAAGGTCTTGCAGGGAGAGACCCTGGCCTTTTGGCAATCCTTTCAGCCTTATATCTTTTGTGATTTGTCCAAATTGTGCGGAATTCGTACTACATCGACGCACGGTGTCTGTGGCACGGCCGTAATTGTGCAAGAATGCTCCGTACAAGCCTATGTTGCTCGCCATTACCTATCGAACGTGTAAACCGAAATTTATCAAGCTAATCAAATACAAAATGATAATGTTTGCGATTCCGGCTATCTTTAACATTCCCAAATATATTAGGTGGTATTTGGTTGCGCAAATTGATTTAATTCTGTATTTCAGTGACCAATTTGCTCGTTTCTTCGTCGCAGAATGGGTTGAACATTCCGAGGTATAGCTAACGGAATGTTTAAAACTCGCAAGGAAATTCAATAGATTGTCAATCCTTTTCGTCTCGAAAAACTCATTTCAACCATGAAAGTCAAGCACCTTGAAGTGCTCCCCAATGGCAGTCCTGTTGTCCCATTTTTCAGATTTCTTTCTCAAACCTTCCAAAAAGTCTCTATGCAAAGCGTGTAGCTCTGGAATTTTGTAGAACATGGTACCGAATTCCTCCTCGGAGATAACAGGCTGCGACGTTGTCAAGGTTGCTCTGATGGCTTTCATGTACTGGAAAAATGACCAAAAGCAATTAATCCAAGTCACAACACAATGGGCGAGGCGACACCTGGCTCGACATACATATTCTTCGACACACCGCGTACCTGTAACATCACAGACAGGCATTCTACATATACAGCTTCGCTGTCCACAACCGAGTTAACGATGCACTTGACCATGGAGGTTCGGTCGTCATCCCGTTCGACTCCCTTATCTTGCCTACGGGGCGTTGTCGGTGTCGGCGACTCTAGACTACCTTCGCTCAGACTCAGAGGCTCCGCATCGCTGCTCCCTGTTTCGTTGTCGGTGCTCAGTGCACGGAGTAGGATCTGGGGTGCCGGACTCGCACCCTCTTCATCCTCGCTATCCATCGCTGCTCTGTGCCTGTGGAGGAATCATTATGCTGAGAATATCAAAATCCGGTGCTGAACTTGATCGTCAGATATCACTACATACTGTATAAAATAGTCAATGTTGACATAGTTGCTCTGGTTGCCAGGGGAGTCGGGAAGAGATGGCGGCCGGCGCAAAGGAACTCTATTGCTACTGGAGATAGGTGCAACTCGCGCGTCGATATAAACGTATTCTCCAGTCTGGTCAAGGGCGACCGAATCGTAATACGGCTCCTCCTCGGATGCTTCGGCATCCCCATCTTCAGCCTCTTCGTTTATCGTATCCTCCGTTTCTGGTTGAGCATAATAAATATTCAATTTGAGTCAGTGACCGATTGTGAGCTGTTCGGAAATGAATTTGTAGCAAGCAATTGTGCGAGAGCTCAGTTTTGGTATTTAAAGATCAAGAAGTTGAACCAGCCAACACTTTATCCGGGGAACCTTACTCGATCGTATAATTTCATGATAGAAAGTAATAAATGAGGAGAGAAGATCGCCCTACCTTTTTCATCACCGTCTTTGGCAAGTTGGTCACCCTTATCCTTTTTTGTGCTACCGGTTACTTCGATAACCGTGATATAATTACTAGGAACATCTGGATTGCTATTTCTTCTAAGTTCCAGTACTTTTTCAGGACTTGTTGGTATCTCGCTTCTAGGGCGTCTACAGGAACTTAGGGTGGAACTCAATTCCGAGACACATTTGTCCTGTAGCTTGCTTATGTGTTCCCTGATGGGTAAGGGTGGAGCGGAGGGTTCCACTTGTCCGGTGCCAATTGGATCATCGCAATGTCGTTCATTATGTTGGAGGTTCTCACGACTGGTTTTGACATGGGGATCGACGGCGGATAATTTTTCTTCGACATCGTCCAAACTCGAGCTGTTTGACGATTTTTTGTGACGCTCTACGTCTGCCAACAGTCTCTCCAAGTACTCGACATAAAATTCTTCCTTCTCAAGTTCCTCTCTGAGCGCGGCGACCTGTCGGAGGAATGTCAGAAGTGAGAAAAACTTGGAAATGCATAAGCGAGCAGAAGCCAAGGAAGGGGGAAAATTTGAGGGAGATGAGAGGAAAGTACCTGGCAAGCGGGAGTTGACGGAAAGTCACAAGGGTGGAACGAACCTTTTGCTTGTGTTTGACCAAGTTGGCGCGGACGTCCTCCTCCCAAGCGGCAGGCAGGGTGCTGTCGGGGAACCTTTGCACCCAGACCCGTTGAAAGTCACCAAATACGCTCATCACTTCGAGATCCAAACCCCCTCAAATCACTCTGTCGGCGTACATCGCGTGTACGGGACCCCCGCGATATCTATCCTCGCGCTGAATGGTAGGTATGTGGAGGGTATGTGGAGGGTCTACTCGACTCGACGCTCGACGACGTTTTTCAATCTTTCCTTTCAATATTGTCCGAATGATTATGGAGACACGTCGGACGCTTCGCTTTCGGGTAATGTGAAATGATAAAAATCCGGGAATTTGCTGCAATCGGGAAACTAAGTGGGAACTACACAGTTGTCAAACAACAGAAAGAAGCGTCACCACGAGCGATAATGAGTCGGTCGACTGTCATCTTACGACATCTTTTGCCGAAACCCCCACCCACGACTACCGTAGAGTAGTGGAATAGTGAAGTGCAATAGAGTTGTAGAGTGGTAAAGACCGAAACTACTTGAGTTATTGCAATTTCGAGTTCGCTTCAGGAAAACTCTACCGAAGAAGCACGCTACGCTGGTGGTAAGTGGGGGGGGGGGGGGGCTTAGCGAACGAGACCGCAGTCACGAAATAAGAGGGACTTCGTGCCTGCAGTCCTGCGGTCCATCCGCCACCCGCGGAACCTCCAAGAACTATTGACGAGCGACAATTACACAATAGCGTAGCGTGGTTCGTGGTAGCAGATCTGAAAGTGGGAGGAAATCAGAAAATCCAGGAAATAGCAGCAACAAGCGGAATAATAGGAAAGAAGCAGAAAGGAGACTTCGGGGAACCGTCGGGGCGGAAAAAGAACACCAAAGGAAACTGACAGTGGATGAGCCAGCAATTACGATGAGATCGGAGATCTAATACATTTCGATCTTCGATATCTTCGCTGGGATAATTGATAAGCAAGATTTCGATTTACGCAACCGGGCTTACGGGCTTCCTTTCCACCTTCCATGCAACCATCTCCGTTACGAATATTTGAGGTTAAGCTTCGGAATGTCAAAATATACATAATAACAATTTATCCCGGATCGTCGGAATATCACTGACAGAAATGTCATCCACCAGCGAGAAAATCGATTGTCAGTTGACTCGCGACCTGGTAAGGAGTTTGAAGAGTGATTCCAAGTCGGACATCTGCGGATCGCTGACGACTTTAAAAAAAGATCCCAAGTATCACAGGCAATTCGTTAAGGATGGGGGGCTCGCACCTCTGGTCAGACTTCTTAGATCCGAAACCATCAAGATCTTGGACTTGTCACTGAGCGTTTTGGCCAACATGTGCCTACACGGTTACGTCAGACAAGAGGTACACACGATCTTGCCTAATGTCATTCAACATTGGAGTTGGTTCGCGTTTCTTTCCTACACAAGTCAACCGTTCGATCTTTGAACTTTGTCGATAGGCTCGGGTCTTGAATCCTGCGACCAAGGCGACGAGCGTTCTGAAGCATACCAAATCTGAAAGCATTCAATGTCGCGCCTGCAGGCTGATCGGAAACCTGGCCGAATGCAGCTGGCATGCGGAAGCTCTGTGCCATGCAGGGGTAGTGAGGGTGATCACTACCTTGCTGAGGTCTTCCAAGACAACCTGGCGTGTTCAAGTCACGG
Organism: Euura saliciscinereae; assembly: GCA_018420115.1. Classification (NCBI taxonomy): domain Eukaryota; kingdom Metazoa; phylum Arthropoda; class Insecta; order Hymenoptera; family Tenthredinidae; genus Euura; species Euura saliciscinereae. The sequence goes on along the minus strand of JAFFZH010015338.1, from coordinate 23,687 downwards.
CGATCAGAGCCGTCAGGTAAATCTAATCTCGTCCGGTATCAAGATAAGAGTAAGGGTATCGGAAATTAGTTTTCGAATCGAGGAGCAACAAGATTTCGAATCGTAAAATTGGTTCTTTTGTTACAGGAATATTTGGTCAGCACTGGAGAGCAGCAGGGAAGAGATTCTGGAGGCGGGAACATTTCGTGATATTACGACGATATTTGCAATGGCCAACGAAAGAAAGGAGGAAAAGAATAGCGAGGAATTGATCAACGTTTGTCTAAAGGCGACGTGTGCTTTTCTTCAAACGTCCGATCCGAGATGTAGCGCCCAATTGCGAGGTAAAACGGACATGGAGGGATTTAAAAGTATAGTCGAGCAGTGCCGAGCCAGGAATAAAATGGCTGTCAAGTGCTTGTACATCTTGTCTCAAATTGCCGAATGTCGGCCGATATTGGGAACTTTGGGGGCTGTCGAGTCTGTCGTGTCCTCAATCGCCGAAGATAGCCAATTGTCCTGGGAGTTATTGGCAAGTTTGTGCCTATTTTGTCGGGAAGCGGTTAATCGCGCTCGAATTCGATCAGGCATTGGTAAGTCCAAATTCTAAGAGTTCTACACCCGCTCAGCTAACGATCGCGTTTCAACCGGTAGAAGAGACGGCGATCGTCAAGATTCTCTCCAACGTAATTCTAAGCCACAATGCTATCGTCGTTAGGCTATTATTACCATTGGTTGCTGTTGTTGGACTAAAGAAATGATATTATTGCAATTGCAACATCAATTTTTGTTGCATTATCCCAGGTCTAGAAGTTATCTTGGGTATACTGAGAGAAATCGAACACGAGCGTTATCATCCCATGCTGCTGCACGCCCTGGCGCAATTCGTCTACGACGATCCAAGTATTTTGATAATGATAAAGAATGGCCTGCTGGACGTATTGGTTGTGAAATTGAAAGAGATGGCACTTGAGGGTCAGGACGAATGTGCGGAACGCTGCAATTCAAAAAAACGAGCGGCCACAAGTGCCCCGAACCGAAAAGCTGAAATCAAATTCAATAGGAGCGATTTCGGACGGTTAGTAAACGATACCACAATTTGGACCTTGAACGAGAGAAATTTACAGATTTGATTCCATTCGATCACTTGGAAGCTTCCCATCTTGTTATAATCTGTAAGAAAATGTCTAGGGCTGAGTAGCTGGAGAGTTGGTTTGCTTTCCTGCTCAAAATTATAGGCTGTGCCTATTGTTGTAATATCCTTCATTTCATTCCCATTATTCCTCTTTTTTCTTCTGCTCCGCTAACGTGACCCGTTGCTACGGTCTTATACCTAGAATCCATGCATCAATTCTTCAACGGTCCATGTTTTGCCTCATTAATTCTTTTGGTACGTTATAAAGTGTTTGGTAGTGATTAAATTCGCTATCCTGGTGATTCAGATTTGCGACTGACTAGGTAGATATTTGAATCATCCCTTGCAACGAAATAAATGCTCTTGAATGGATGGGAGACATGTTTCTGAATCGACACGTAGGTAAATTAATAAAGACAAATCAAGTAGGTACTTTTTTCATTGAAACCCCAGGTTCAGCTCGGACTACAAGCGAGACGATTGGAGTCCAGGAAGTGCTACAAGCATGTGTTCCTCGCCACCCAGCACTCCGCCTCTCTCATCCTTCTTGGAGGAAGATACAGATGATACAGGCAGCAGTGCCGAAGATAATTATAGCCCGGTGTGCAGTGACACGGAGTGTGCCGAAAATGACGAAGGTAATTATTAAGGTGATTTCACCGCTACTCGAATCCGGAACAAAGACTTGGTTTATAGCTCGATATTAATCTTCGATCTTGTAATTCTACATACTTCTTATAGAGCTCGAGGATGGGGTCGAATCTTCGAAAAGCTACTCGTCAATTGTCACAGAATCGGTAGTGGAGTCGCACGACTTCGGAAGCACAACAAAAATGAGTTTGAGCAGGCAAGCCCACACGTGGACACTGTCGTTGTTGAGTCGTTTAAGTCATTCCAATGAACCAATTGACAAGTTGGCTGATCCCACAACCATCCAACCGTTGGTCACTTACATCCGTACTACAAAAAATTCCAGAGCGTCCAGAATACTAGCCAGAATCATTAGGCAAGATTATGTTCCAAATAATTTCGCTTACAATTATCATTGATCACGCACAGGACCACGAGAAACTGGGCCATTCTAGAGTATGAGGAGCAAACAATTAGCCGCGTATCGGAATAAATAATTTTGTGTTCAAGTCCTAACAATCTCATTCATCATTGGGGTACTTACGCTCGGAAAGGTGATTTCTAGTATGTACGACACGGTGGGACGAAAAAAAAAATCATCGAACGATTGCCTCGCCACTGTGTACTTGAGATGATACTTGAATTTTTTTAGTCATTTGTGACACCAAAATAGAACCTAGTAGTCTTGAATAAAAATTTCGACCGAAAAATTTCACGTTTCAAAATAGCCCAGATTTCTTTCACGAGGGTGGCCTTGTACCTATTTCTGCATTTGAATTTTGTATCACTCATATAATCTTCCTTCCGATATATGTATAACCTTCATTGGCAAAGTTTACATTTTCGATTTCTTTCCTTCCTACAGAAACAGGGCATACCTGATGCCCCTGTTAAAGCAAGGCTTTGTCTTTGAGCTACAAACGATGCGGGGGTCAGAGCAATACAGTCGTCAGCTATGCGCCTTGGCAGAAACAGGGTGTGCCCTGGGAGAGCTTGCCTCGATGTTACTCCGTGGTCAGGAATCCCATAAATTTGTCATAGCCGTGTCAATTCCGTTTCTGATTCAGTCCAAAGATGCGCTGAGAACTTTGCTAAAAACGCACGGTGGTTTGACCCTTGTATTTCGTGCATTGACCGACAAAGGGCACGAACTGTACGTCAATGCTTTGTACGCAGTTTGTCGTTTGGCAAACGCTCTTGAAATTCGGCCGGAAATGGTGGAAAAAAATCAATCGGAAGTCCCGGCAAGGATCGGTTACTCGAAGAATTCGGAAAACCATTTCAAACCCTCCATGGTTACGTTTGAATTGGACGACGGGAGAACCGTCGACGCCCATAGAAATATCCTTTGCCAAAAGTCCGAAGTATTTTCGGCTATGCTGGAAGGCAACTTTTACGAATCTGGCAAACGGCGCGTCAAGTTGAAGAATACGTCGAAAGAAGGTCTGGACACGCTGCTGCTCGCGATAAACGGCTGCTCGTACGACGAACGACCGATCGAATCGCTACTAGATGCAGTTCTCTTGGCTGATAAATTCTTGATGCCCGAGATCCTCGAATCTTTGATAGAACGGTCCCTCTCTAATATTAATTTCGAAAACATTAGTCGTACGTGGCACTGGGCTCGTAACAACTCCTGCCATGAACTCAGAATCGGTTGCATAAAAATATTCCTGACATCAAAATCGACAAAGCCTGAAAGATTGGAGACTTTCGAAGATTTCTCCAGAAGCGAGCATTTTCCACAATTCATTGAAGACATAGAACAAGTTTTGAAGAACGGCTTATCCGGCCGTTGAACGGTCGGATTAAGCCCGAAATTATTTTGATTATGTAAGAGATCGGAGGATCGGCTGGGTGCAGAGAGGTTTTGGATAATTGGCAGACATCGAGTTCGCCAGATCGTTGAACGATAATTGTATATTGTTGGTTTTTAACAAGTTTTGTAATTTGAGTGCAAATTGCGGCAATTCTGGGAATAAACAATCCGCAAGGCTCGACTACTTAATCATTCATTTTTATGCTCTCTAGAATCATATACTGTACCGTATTCACACGGAAATAAGCCACATCCTCGCACAAACCGCACCCCGTTTGTCGAAGGCACTCAAAAATTTCAACAATCGCGCGTTTTCAACGCGAATAAGGCAGCTGCGGCTTGTTGCCCTGTGAATACGGTACATCCGGTGAAATAATTGATTTCCACAGCGGTTAACGAGGTTTCGTAAAATTTCCATTGAACCAAACTACTTTTCCCAAGATATAATCAAAATGTCTCTGAGGAATCATCGGTTTTTCGATTGTCTAATGATTCGGTGTAGTGATACAATTTTCAGTTCGCACGTTGCTATTGGCCCATTTCAATATTGCCGCGATGGAGGCGGATGTCATTGTCAAGTACGCGTGTAGATGTAGGAGGCTTTTGGGCATGTGTATGTGACACGCATGTTACGACCAGCCAGTCATTCGTTATTTTCCATGTATGATGCACACACTCGTACGCATGGGTATCTATCTGGTATGTACTACGTACGTGGGTAGGTAGGTAGGTAGGCTGGGGCTGGATTTTCATCGGCAGTATTTTGCTGCACGTCAAAATACTGCCGTAGGCTCCTTGGTCGCATTGATCTAGATATTTCATATTTCGATTTTCAGTTTTCGCGATTCTCCGTGTATAAAGTAACCGCGGTAGCCAACCTGCGATCTTCCCACGTGACCAGTGGTCAGTAGAGAGAATATCTCATACATACATAGGTATACGACTGCATACACATGTGTAGCGTCTAGCGAGAGCTGAGGCGACTGACGGATTGACGGTGTGTACTCTGCCGTGCTCTGCAGCCGACGAACAACCGCGCAACGGCATTGATCGGGCCGAAAAGCCGAAAAGATCGAACAATCGTCCAACAGAGTTAGCGACGCCGGGGCGATCATATCGATGCTTATTGCTTATCGGTTGTGCCAATGAAATACCGATAAGTCATCACCGCCTTTACGCAATCACCGTCAAAAGTTCGCACGTTCGTACATACGTCGCTAAGTCTTGTCGCTGTTTATCGTGAAAGCTCTCGTATAAACTTGTATCAGCGATCACGCCGAAGATGGACACCGACGTGGAAACTTGTCTGAAGGATTGGAGCGAGCTAACGCAGGAATACAAAGTTTTGGAGGTAAAGAGTTAGACTCTAGTGCCGTCGACGGTCAAATGCATGTGCGAAATGGTCAACTCTCTAGGTTAGAATGTCTGCGACAAAATGTCCGAAAATCAAAATTCAATCTTTCATTTTTCATTTTTTGTTAATTCATCCGACACTTGGATGAGATTTTTCGTCGTCATCAATTTAGCAGACAGTGCTCGGTCGTGAGCACGTAACAAATCGTAATTTCGATATGGGCGGTAGAAATTTGAACGAAAACCCATAACGAGTCGTTGTTCGTTGCAGACTTTGAACAGGGAGTACTGCACCAAGTTGGAAGAGGTGAGCGAACTCCAGGCAAAATGTTTACAAGGAATATCGCACCAACGTTACAGAATGAACGTTATTAGCAAAACTCTGAAACAGTGAGTAGTTTCGTTGAACTGTGCTTTCGCCAATGTTACACGGGTCAAAGTGGAATCAAGCTTACCCAATGTATGTATTATACCTTCCCAGGCTACACGCAGGTGATGTCGGTCAGTCCCTGGAAAGGGAAATGATCAGGCGGAACGATCAGTTGCACGAACTGGAACAGATATTGCCAAAACCAAATGGGACTTATCTCAAGATAATACTGGGGAACGTTAATGTTTCTATACTGAATAAAAATGACAAGTAAGCATTTTCCCCAGTTTGGAGGTACTATCGAGAAAACTAGATCCTCCGGAATACATCGATGTCAAGCTCTATTGTCGAATACCGCTCATTTATTCACCTAGCATATCTTATCGACAGATTCAAATACAAAGATGAATACGAAAAGTTCAAGCTGGTCCTATCGATGATCGGATTTGCCTTATCTGTCGTTAATCTATGTACCAATGTCAGGTGAGATTGACTAATATGAATGATATCATTTCCCGCCTGTGCAACAGATCTACATCACGCAAACTATGCACGATTCCAATATGTGTTGCAGGACGCTGGAACTGAGCTTCATGTTCCTACTGGTATGGTATTACTGTACCTTGACGATACGCGAGAGTATTCTGAAGGTCAATGGTTCGAGGATCAAAGGCTGGTGGCGCTTCCATCATTTCTTATCCACGGTGGTTTCCGGAGTTCTACTCGTGTGGCCAAACACAGGCCCTTGGTACGCTTTTCGTGGACAATTCATGTGGTTCAACGTCTACATCAGTAAGTAATCCCATCAAGTTGTTTGACAATAAACCGATGAATGATTATGGAGCCTGAGAAGCGTCTTTTGAACATCTATATTAATTTCATGGTTCAACGTTGCAGGTGTGGTGCAGTACCTTCAGTTTCGGTACCAAAGCGGTGTACTGTATCGTTTGAAGGCCCTGGGGGAACGGCACAACATGGACATCACTATCGAGGGCTTTCATTCCTGGATGTGGCGCGGATTATCCTTCCTCTTGCCCTTCTTGTTTGTCGGCTACCTTTTCCAGCTGTTCAATGCTTACACTCTCTACAGGCTGATCTGGCACCCCGAAGCCACTTGGCACGTTTCCGTATTAAGTTTCACGTTTTTGATTCTGTTTCTGGGAAACACGATCACCACAGTAATGGTTATTCCCCAAAAATTGAGGGAACGTATGCGAGACAGCTTGCCGGGTGTATTTTCGTCTAAATCTGCCGGAAAGAAGGAGGTTGCGACCAAAACGAATTCCGATGTCAAGACAGATAAAATCAATTGAACCAGGCGAGGATTCCGATTTAGCGAACATTCTCTACTTCTTTCGGAAAGTACCAGAGAAGCTGCTTTGCACACACGTCCTAAGAGAGGTTGAAATAACTTGTATTCCGGTGTAGCAGTCGATCGCTCTTTTCTGGATTGAAACGTTTGGTTGTGATTTGTAAATAATACTTTTGATTCTCGTAGCACCGATTTTGTTTGCGGTACCATGAACATCAACTCGTTATTGGCGGGCATTTTAACGTTACGTTGTGCAATCATCTATAAGCCTGTACGAATTCGTTCCAGTACCAAGGTAGCATCTTTTTTTTTTTTGTAATTCGCGTTTAAAAAAATTTCTAAGAATAAGTCATGTGTGACAAGAATAACGAAACATATGTCTGTATATTCCATTCATTGTTTGTATGCATGCGGTACACATACACGGATACACTCGTCTTTCGGGAATATTATCATTCGGTTTGAATTTTTTTTTCTCGCGTCTAACGAACGAAAAGACTTCTGTTCCGTTTGCGTTCGGTGTCCAAAAGTATTGTACACACATCTCTCGTTGTCAAGTTCGGGATAACTACCATATTGATACCACTTGCAGGGGATAAAACGACGCACTATAACCGTGCCTGAGTACTAAGTTGTTGTGAAGCAATCCCTTAATAACGTATTTATTACATATCTATGTGTAAATATTGCCGAATCATTATAATTTACCAGCTACTCGAATGGTAATAATGTACGAGTTGTGCGAAATTATGCAACAACCGTTTCATTAATTTCATAACTTTCCTTTTACCTCAATCGCAGAAATATATGTGTAATCATTGTTATGTTAGAAAATCAATTGAGCTCTTGTTGTTGAAAATCTGACACCCTACCCAATCCAAGTTTTTCCCATTGCGTTACTTTGATATTTTCAAGTCGTAAATTGTGAGAAGAGAAGTCTTTCTGTGAATATCGATGAAATATGGGTATCTGGGACGCTGAACTCTATATTGATATTCAATTCTGAAATACTCGTTGTTATTTTTATTTATATTTCACAATCATTATCTTACACTGTATGTATTTCACATCAGCATACTTTCAAATTTTGCAAAGCAGAGTATTGAAACTCTTCACTGATGTCTCATTAACTTACTTTTTCCTTTAATACTTGAATCCAGTCGGTGGCGTCATCTGGCATTTTGCTCGACACTCAGAATAACAAAACTGCCCTACCATCGTGGAAGCTGCAGGTGAGGACAAAACTATTCCGTAAACCGCTGACCATAACCTCTTAGCATCCGAGTCTGTATCTACGAAAACGTAAATTCTTCCGTAGCAAAAAAAAAAACCCCAACAAAGTTGATTGGGAAATCGATGCGTATCTGTCACATACATGAATTAGATACAAATAAAAAAAACTAGCTGCATCTGGGTATATTCGAGTGCGTTCATTCAAACGTCATAAGTAAGTGAGGTTAGAGACTCGAGAATGTCAAATCAGAAGACCTCTATGGTCTTAGGGCCGAGGGCGGGTGTCGCCTATCCTCTCAGGGTGCAATATTGCGGCAATTGTTCCCTCCCCATCGAAGTAAGTACTCGTCAGATCCGCAACACCAACGCATTCGGTCATATTTACCCTGTCTCAAATCCTTACAACGTGCCCGGAAGAATAGCTTTTATTCAATAATCTACGTTGATTGTAAATTTTGTTTGCAGTATTGCGAATATTATCCCGAGTACGAAAAGTGCAAACAATGGCTCGAACGCAATTTGCCCACCGAGTTTGAGAAAGTTAAATTAGGTATGTAGCGGCCGTTCTAATTTAGCAATATTCAGAAGGGAGATACGATCCTTGTGTCACAGGCGAAGATGCAGCAGCGGAGGCTGGTGGCGGGGAGGACGAGAAGAAACGTCAGAAGCGTGGCGGCAAGGGCATGTTGAAGACCAAAAAGAAGGAAGACGTACCTAAATTGGTGACTGTCTCTCGGGCACCCAGAGGAAAAAAGAAGTCTGTGACGGTTGTGACTGGTCTCAGCACGTTTGGCAAGTCATTTCTCAATGTGTAGATGTATAGATAAACTCGTGTGAATGATTTACCACCTTTGGTTCTCCTTCTAATCAATATGTAACAACCGAAGTTGAATTTCTCTAATATCCAAGTATCAGCTCGATTTTATAGGTACTTTGTTATATCCAACTTGACAGATATCGATCTGAAAGTGGCAGCCAAGTTTTTTGGCAGTAAGTTTGCCTGCGGTTCCAGTGTAACAGGAGATGACGAAATAGTTATTCAAGGAGATGTCAAAGACGATTTGTACGACGTTATTCCGGAGAAATGGCCTCAGGTAAGAGAAGGATCGCGGGGTGGTAAGCGGTTCTGTAAAATGGGCCAATTTATTGAACGATAACGTTTTGCAGATCGACGAAGACTCAATAGACGACCTGGGGGACCAGAAGAGATAGTGACACAGCTATGCGAGCACAATAATTATATTTTGTCATTATCGTCGATGTGTTATTATAACGAATGAATGTACATAAAATACACCAAATGAAATCATCAGTTGTATCGACTTTTACTGTGTTTCCTCCAATTCCATATCATCAGCTTTATCATCTGTCAAGTGAGACTGAATCACTTCGAGCAAGGAATTTACTTCCTCTTCGGACAATCTTTCCTCGCTGTCTTCGATCACCTGAAACATCATAGGACGCGACATACATATAGATACGATCATTGACGTTGTAAAATGAAAACTGGACGGTACAGCTGTTGATCATTCTTACCAGTTGAATTTCGAGAGCAGTCGACGGGCACAAGTTGAGCAGTGTTAGCTTCTCGCATTTCGTCAATTTGAAGGATTCTGCAGCTTTTAAAAATCTTGTTATCGTTTCCGGAGTGTGTTTTTTACAGGGCGTTTCTTCCAGGTACCTGATGGTCTGATAGGTAATCGTCGCGAGTTGGTTGTGAGGCTTCCGATGTTGCTTGTTGGACTTGGCCCCTTGCAGAATATTCAGGACCTCGTAGTTACTCAGATATCCTACGCACGCCTTGCGCCTTCGAGAAGTTGCCAGACATATGATAAATTCATTCAGTACGGACGGATAATAGAAAATACGTATCCCCCATTTTACTCACAATTCCATCCTTTGTCAAACCTGGAGGGTTTCAGTCGCAGGTCGGAGCAATGTTCCTATTCTACCACTTGAAAACGAGGTTAGGATCAACGACGTGGGTCACGTTTGTTTGGAAAATAAAAATAATAATATCTAGGCCCGGAAAAAAAACATCCGGCCGGACGTTGTTCTATTCTTATCAATTATCGAATGCATACAAACCGAACACGCAGTGCCTAGTCCGCACGTGCTCGCGCTGCCTACGGGCTACGTGTACGGTACAGGGGCGCGAGCGGGGCAATGCCCCGGGGCCCCCCTGGCAGGGGATAAGAAGAGGAAAATATTCAAAAAATGCTGTGATTTTTTGCCTTTATCTATTCTATATTCATACCATAAGTAATTCATAAAGGGGAGCCCCCAAATTTTATTTTGCCCCGGGGTCTTCTCAATCCAAGTTTCGGCCCTGACAGGAAGTCTCACGTACAATGACGGTGTATTCACTGTCTTCAGTTAAAAGTACGGAAGCCCGGTGGGGACATCTATGTACAGACATACACACTCAGTCCGTACACGGGTTTATCTGACGGACTGACCCAGTCAGTCAGTCGTCAAGGCGCGAATTTTTTATTATTTTCTAATTAAATCATTAAAATTGCCACAATGAATATTTCTTCCAATTCCGATTATTCCAGTGGAAATTGGAATTTCACTTTATTACGCGCCGTGACGACTGACTGACTGACTGACTGACTGTGTCAGTCGGAATTAAATTACGTACGGTGACGACTGACCGACTGTGTCGGTCTGATACACCTGTGCGATTCGAACTCTGACTGAGTGTGTATGTTTGTAGATAGATGTTCGCACCGTATATATTAGAATAATATTAATTAGTATAAATTAGAATAATAGTTAAAAATAACAGTTGATCTGCAATAAAAAATGATTAGGATTGTATATTAATCTATCTCATGTTTAGAACAAATAATTGTAATCAGTTTCGAGATGATATTTAAGTTAAGATATAATTTAAAAAAAACTATGCGCCGTGATGACTGCCTGATTGTGTCAGTCGGTTACAGTTCGCGAATTCAAATTTCGCGCCGTCATGACTGACTGAGTCAGTCAGTCACACCCATGTACAGACTGAGTGTGTATGTCTGTCATGGATGTCCCCACCGGGCTTCCGTATAAAAGTATGGATAAGTTTGAAGGGTTTTAGGATTTGGTAATACATGTGGTATTTTATAGCATAAAACAAAGTTATGTTATATGTATTTATATTATTGTATGCTTCATACTATACATAAATACTCATATTTGTACGAAATTTGAAACGCAAACTCGCGATTCGGTTGATGATTCAATAATTTCGGCGATTTTGCAGCCAACTTTTTCCTCATTATGTGAAAAGTGCACTCAGTTCGTGCACGGAGTTCGTAGATAAGGTGGATAAAGCTCTCCCTCCGAATAGTCCCAAGATTTCGTCTATGTTCCGGCAATCCGGCGCTACATGGGGCTGCACCTTGACGACTGGGGGGGTGGGGGTGGGGTCTCTTTAATCCTACTCGTCGGTACTGCCACATACTGCCACCCATACAACGTACACATACCTACTACCATACCGATATACAAGATACCGTAAAGATACTATACTGGCTGCATTGCACAAGGGCGCTCGAGGCGTGCCGCGGCCGACAGCTGACCGAACTACTTCGCCGTTCGCGGATTAATACCGTGATACCTACCAGCTAACTGGTTCGACCGTCTGACATTTTCGTAGAAGGAAAATTGCGTGCAATTATTCGCTTCGGTTCTCCATTTATTGCACCATTGTCCGCACGATTATTTATTCATTTTGGGATGTAACGTGTCGCATCGTCGATAGGCAGGATGTAGAATGAACTACGCGAGTGATTCCTGAACGGTTGCTCCAGCGAAATTTAACAACGCAAAGCACACTGTGGTTGGTTCGCGTATTGATCTCTCGGGGGCGATGAGGAGTCTCGTGTTGTGGTACCTTACTATTTTGTTTGTAAACTGAATTCTCTCCGCAATATTTTGAGGATCCACGCAAATCAAAGATGGAAATCGTCGGAGACTACGAATATAACACAAAAGACTTGATAGGCCACGGGGCGTTCGCCGTCGTCTTCAAAGGCAGACATCGCAAGGTAAACGACATTTCGTGAACGAATTCTCTCATCTTTCATTGTCGCACTTCGCGGATCGTCCATTCGCGTTTTCACCTTACTACCGTTCTCTAAATTACTTTCAGAAATCGAATTTCGTTGTCGCCATCAAGAGCATTACCAAGAAGAGTCTTGCCAAGTCGCAGAATCTTTTGGGCAAGGAAATCAAAATCTTGAAGGTCAGTGACCCTTCCACCTCGTCTACTTCTGCTTCTTTTTCGTGCTCTATTCGGTTACTCGAAGCGAGAGAAAAAATAATAATTGCGACACCTCTAGGCTCAGAGTTGTGACTCGAGTTTTTATACTGTTACAGGAGTTGACGGAGCTACATCATGACAATGTTGTCGCGCTGCTGGATTGCAAGGTTAGACAAATCGAGTGAAAAATTTAAGGGACCTGTTTCCGAATTCCAAAGCTGCCATTTTCAATGACGTAATTACGTAATTTTTCAGGAATCCAATCACAATGTCTTCCTCGTTATGGAGTACTGCAACGGCGGTGACTTAGCTGACTACTTGAGTGGTAAATACTCTATGGATTGTTTGTGTCAACGTTTGAATTCAATGAGTCTTGGGAAATGAATGGGTCCTGGTATTATTTACGGTCAAAAATCAAATATGAAACATTTTTCTCCGCAGTAAAGGGCACGTTATCCGAGGACACGATCCGAGTGTTTTTGAAACAACTGGCCGGTGCTATGAAAGCCCTGCATGCCAAAGGCGTAGTTCACCGTGATCTCAAGCCTCAAAATATATTGTTGAGCCACTGCTGTGGCAAGGCGTGTCCGCAGCCCCATCAGATAACTCTCAAGATCGGTAAGTTCTGTCAACGTTACGGTCGTCAAACGCAGACTTATTCAACGTAGAACTTACTCTATTTCAGCGGACTTTGGCTTTGCCCGGTTCCTTCAGGACGGAGTCATGGCGGCGACATTGTGCGGCTCTCCGATGTACATGGCGCCTGAAGTGATAATGTCCTTGCAGTATGACGCCAAGGCGGATCTGTGGTCATTAGGAACTATTGTGTTCCAGTGTCTCACAGGCAAGGCTCCCTTCCAAGCTCACACCCCTCAGGCCCTCAAACTATTCTACGAGAAGAACGCCAACCTGGGCCCAAAGTACATTTTTTCACTCTAAAATTATAACTTAGTTCAAGGAAACTATACTACTTTGGCTATTCCGACAATTCGCTTCTTGTTTCTATACCTATTCCGATTAAGCTCGATTCTAGCTAGATATTCACCGCCGGACATTTAACATCGCTAAGATACTAATACCCGGGGTTTCATGTTCGCTAAATTTACAGAATCCCAGCTGGCACTTCGACGGAGCTCTCTGACCTCTTGGTAGGCCTTCTGCGACGTAATGCCAGAGATCGTATGCCGTTTGACGAGTTTTTCAATCATCCGTTTCTCCAAGGACCCAGAGACAGCGTTAGCCCCCTACCAGCCGAATTGCCCGCTTCACCTGGTGGATTAGCCACCGTAGAAACCGGTCCTGGGAGTCCTCGGTCTGGCGCGGATGCTAGCAGCCCCTGTTCCAGTCCGGACGATGACTTTGTCCTGGTACCGAGCGACCTCAGCAGCGACACGGATAACAATGCTACGCAGCCGATAAAGTAGGCGCTCACAATCAAACATTTGGAGGCATGAATATCTGTTTTTCGATTTGAATGTAGCTGTTTTAAAAATCACATCCCACAAAGGAAAGGTACCTATGGCACAATCATTTGCAGGTACATCAAACACAACAGTCGGGAAGCATCGAGTCCACCGAGGCCCAGTTTTCTTCCAATTTCCGAACCGATACCCGTACCCTCTCAACGTAGCGTCGTACAGCCATCTTCTCCATTGTCAAATGGACCAATAGCGGAGGGAAGCAGTGTGCCCAGGTCACAGCCCATCACTATGCGACGAAGCGGCGAATCGCGCCACAGCTGTGCCCCAGACATTGGATCGCTGAGTCCCCCCAGTGTTCAGTTTGTAATCGGAACCCCACCTGGCAGGAGGTAATTTCATTGATTTCACTCGCCCATATGTATGAATAATACTCTCGGCTACTGTCACGATTCCGTTTCATGTGCATCTGAGTCCGGACCAGTTGACTGAAATAGATAAACGCAAGTTCGGTTGATATATCAAACAGTTGACTCATTTGTTGAAATTACGGTTTCAGACAGAGTGAAACGCCGCCGCCACCGAGTACATGGCAGGTCAGCCCGGTAGCGAGACACTCCTACTCTCACGCATCCACTGGCAGTTCGCCGCTCCGCCGACCGTCGGGTAATAACGGTGGATCGTCTCCTCTGCTCACAGGGCCTTTGGCAGTTCTTGGATCTCCCACTGCAAGAGCTCTGCAGGACAACAATAACACGCTCAGGCACTCACCGGTCATACCGTTTGGTACCAGAGCTGTCACGCTACCTGAGATTTCAGGTGAGTTTTGAAGTACCCGATGAGTGGGGAATCGCCACAGAATTAACGTAGCAAAGATAATATTCATTTTCAGTTGACCAAATCGAACTTGGAACTAATATCGTACTATCTTTGCAGAAGCTGGGAGTTTCCAAAATCTGTTTCCGGAAACGAATCACGGCTTTACGGACGATCGCCCGCTAACGTTTCTTGCTCCCGAACTCCCGGAAGAAACTCTGCTAGAAAGAGAACATAACGAGATATTGGCCAAGTTGAACTTTGTCGTTGCTCTTTGCGAGTGCGTTTGTGAAGTTGCGCGAGGTCGAGCCGGCCCTCTAGGCCCTACCCTCGGAGCTATGGAACAGGCGAGCGGTGCTGTAACCCGGCGTAGAGCCGAACAAGTCGTTTTACTCGTCAGGGCACTACAGCTACTCAGCTCAGGCCTCGGACTCGCTACGCAACAGCTCAAAGCCGGTAAATTACAGCCAACAGCTAGTGTGAAGGAAGGTACGTTGAATATTAAACATTGTTCTCAGCAGCGTCATAATTTTGCATTACTCGACAGCTTTAATTGGCAGTTGGACTTTTCTGTGCAAGTAAATATAGATAGACACGTTCTGTTGTTGTTTGTAGTTGTCAGCATAATGAACGATAAGTTCCGATCTTGTCTTGCCGAGTGTAAGCAGCTAAACAGTGCCGGGCTATTGAGGCAAGCTGGCGCAACTGCGGACAAGATCCTCTACAATCATGCTATTCAAATGGTAATTTTTTTAGGATTCTAAGCGGCGTTCACGAAAGAAAAGAACATTATCTGTAAACAATTTTTCGCAGTGTCAATCGGCAGCACTCGATGAATTATTTGGGAACCCGGCGGAATGTTTTCAAAGATATCACACTGCTCAAATACTGTTGCACTCGTTGTCCCAACATGTCAGTCACAGCCAGGACAGAGCTCTCCTCACTAAATGTAAGTATGCTTTACTTTTTTCCCCCGTGTATTAAGGTACGACACGAGCGAAGGAGAACAATTCTAATCTAATCTGTGATCGGTACTTGTTGCAGATAAGGACGCTGTTGAGAAGCGATTGTACGTGCTGCAACAGCAAGGATATATTTACGCAACAGATCCGACGTAACATAAGAAAATTTGGCCACCAAAATACAAATTCCCGCCCAACTTGTACCCGCATCCTGGATTTTTAACTTTGAGAAATTGAATTAACACAATACTATCAATTCATTATGATTTTGCGATTCTTCGAGCCGATGGAAATGGATATTGACAGATCATTGATTTATCATTAATAAATCTCTAATCATCTCGGGACCTCGATTATAGGTATATATTATACGCATGCATACATACGTATGGTAACTGGCCCACGTGTGTTTATGGTACGTGTACCATGCACTTTATGCGTAGTTGATCCACATCTGACTAAGTTTCTTTCATATCAATCAGTAAACACACGTGTCCTAACGGCCGTGTACGCTACGTGCAGTTCTGTCGACATCAATTTCATCAATTAACGAGTGATGGTGAGAAATAAAGCAAAGATATCAAGGCGCATGAAATATTGTTTATTCACCGTATACCATGTATAGAACCATAAAATATAGTATATTCATTCATTTTCATTATTATTTTCCTTTCTACCACACTTGTTACTTGTTACATATTATGTAGATCGGTATATTCATACCTACACCCAGATATACCCATACTTGGAAAGTATAAAAATATCCTGGTCACAAGCATCGCGGTTGGAAATAATAATTTTCAGAAAACCATCGATCCCATTTTTTGTCCCGTCGAATACTTGTCCTATCTTAATTCTTCTTGTCTTCTATCGCGGGTACAGGATTGTCTCTCCAAACGACATAGTTCAATGCCGTTGCCAGACTGGTCCATGCTAAGTACGGAATTAACAGATAACCTGCGGTTTTATTCACCTGATAAAAGGCCACAGTTGTCACCGCAGTACTGCCCAGAAGTACTACTATTTCGTAAAAACTCTGAAACACACGATGCCATTTTTATGAACGAACGTCACCGAAACACTGTCCGTTACCCAGAAGCTAGTCCAGGTGCGTTTGATTCTGTGTGTCATACTCTTTTCTGTTTACATACCCTGCTTTCCCCTGGAATAGTCTCCGGTAACAAACAGAATATATTCACTCAGGAAAATCAACTTAGAACTGTACGGATGATCAACTGCGTACCCATTTCAAACTCTTTGCGCCAAAAAAGATCGGCGTCCACGTCCAGTTCAGCCCGATGTTGATTCCATAGAGAGCCAAGGGGACGGCAGCTTTTCCCCCAAAACCGCCGCCGGTACGCCATACCAGGTACGACGCGTATCCCATGCCACAGTAGAGGGTCGTCCACACAGGGCCGAAGGCCCAGTTGGGTGGCCTCCAGTCTGGCTTACGCAAGGACTGTGAATGATTTTCAAATTTCAACAATGAATATATTGGTATTATACACAGGTATATAGTGATCGGTGGCGAAGAGGGTAACCGACGATTCGGAAACAAGAGCCCTGCAGCTGCAATGAATGATGGTAACTACGTACGTGGAGTTTAACAACGGCGGTTGACAATGCCGGGCAATGTTACCTTGTATTGAATACTCACCTCGTACCATGGGTTTATGTTTTTCGCCGTAATAATACCGCCGGCCCAACCTCCCAAGTTCGGAAGAATCGTTGCTCCGACCGCGGGCCAGACTATATTCACCGGCATTTTGATTCTCTTTGGTTACAGCCTAGGCTATTACAGCAGCTATATACCCGAAAAAGGCGTCGGCTCCGTCGGGACCGGCGAGCTATAGTCCCGATCTGACGTAATGTGTACTCAAACACTTAGCACCTCTTCCTATAGTTTTTATATTTCTTCTTCTTCTTCTTTCTCCTTGATGGCTATCACCTGTATGACATAAGTCTAGGTATGTGCCAATTTTATATTTAAACAGGAACCACAAAAAGGCTGAAAAACAAATATATACTTTTTAGCCTCCCTCCACTTCACTTTGCTATCGGCGTTATCGGCAGCCGTGACAAATCAATTGTATACTCATACTGCACTCTGCACTCTGTGTTCCCGTGTTCGGCTGGTTGCCGACCTTGGATCATGCGTGACATTGTTGAGAAATATTCATGCACCACGTGGTGTCGATGCGTCATAATTACGGCGAATAGGCAATCCCGACTCTTGAGCGGTAAAGATTTCAAATGAATGGGCCGCAACGACACGCTATACGCGCTCATTGACTCTCGGAATTCAAACATTCAGGAATTTTGTATAATAGTTTTTATTTCAGTGGTACCCAACAACAACAAGAGCTGTCTATATTACAATATTTTACACTTTGTAGAATGAAAACAGGATAAATCGATGTTCCTTTCGGGGCGGTACGAGGTTAGGTTTAGGTGGATTCGTGTCTCCAGGCATCTACACACTTTGAGATTGTGGCTGTAACAACAAAGAGTGATATAATAGCAAAGTTTTACACCCAGTGTCGTATGTAATTCTATGAAACTCGCGTTCCAAGCTCTTTAAACTTACCATTATGTAAATATGACTGGGTAATGAACGCTCGAGTACTTCGCCTAATCTACCTTTGTTCAACTTGTGATCATCTTCTGAAAAAAGTAGAGAAACAAAAATTACGTCCGCCTTGATAATAAAATCAGCATCAGTTGTGAAGTACGCTGCATATTGAATTTTCTATTTTAGAGACCGATTGCCAAATCGGCATCGGCTAAATGGGAATAAAATTGAAACAGACTGTGACTTTGAAAATCTATAGATCGCACGCCGATTTGTAATAAAACCCAGTTGTTCATTCAGGCTCGAAGCCGATTCAACTATATTGTTTATGTACCAGGGGGTACAGCCAGGCTTAAAGTGGGCAGGGCGACTAATCCAGCCACCAATGGTCTCAGCACCCACTCGATCTTCCGCTCTCCCTTGGGCAGTACACAGACATCCACCTGAGAGAAAAAAAAGTGAGTTAGCCAAATAAGTCAATTTCAATATATGGCTTCTATTCGACAAATGGATCGAGTGGTAAACCTGTTTTTGTCCTGCAAACATGAAAGCGTCACTGGCCTCCATTGTGAGCTGCAGCGTTATCATCAGGTTGGAGTGATTACGAAGATAGTAAGATATGCAGAGTGGGGTTCGAACCCAACCGTGAGCAGGCAGTTTCGCCTGCAATCCAACTATCGTTTCTTCAACCCATAGCGGGGATAGGGTCACACTACTACTCGTCATCGTGTCAGCGTCGTTATCCGCTCTGAAAAATGTGAATAAACGAATGACTGTGGATGGGATAACGTTGCGATAGCTCTGTGCTCGAATTTATATGACGCACCTTATCCATTTAATTGTGTATATACCGGTGCTAGCTGGCTGCTCGCTGCCTGCCTTGGGAATGACGCAATATGCTTCGGATCCAGCTTCTCCGCTACAAAGTGTAATACCAGACAAGGCAGATTCCGGCGGCTCCTCATCATCTCTCTGCATGGAATCACCCTGGAATAAGGATTGCGCGGTATAATTGGAAAAGTCTGGACGAGCAAGATCACGAAGCAATCAATTTGTTAATTCACCAGTTCGAAGGATGTGTCGATGATATTTATAGGCCAAGGAGATGTGCAGACTATGTGTGGCATCATAATGAACGGTTCGTGAATGAAACCTTTGGAAATGGGCTCGAACAGCGTTGTGTAGAACTGCGTTGTAACGTCGAATGGCTTGGCTACAGGTATATTGTATGTAATCTCTCTGGAGTACTTGACTTCTTCAAGAGTTGAGTAATCGACCTGTGGAACCCGCGTAATTTTTTTTTTCACCATCGATAAAATAACCGTTCTATTGAACAAAAATGAGTAATCTTGAGTAAAACCTTTATGATGATATTGCGGTTCCCGATTTTATGTGACCGCACGTAAATCGTGTTTTGTAGCTCTCGGTCTGTCTCAATTATCGGAATTTCCACAGCGATAGGTCCTGTAACTCCTGGCTTGGGAGCCGTTGTGAGACTCAGATCGGCTAGATCGGACAAAACTTTCATAAGAAACGCAGAAAGCCAACCAGCGAGTTATAGGGTATATGATATGCATGTGCCATTTTCAACCCCATACCGGACTGATCGCTGACTCCGTCTGGTACCAAAGAAATGGATAACAGAGCATTTGCAACTTTTTCAAGAGTAGTTAGACCGATATGAATGGGAAGCCACTCCCCAAGTAAGGCAGGACTCTCCGATTTGGCTGTTATTGCGATACTGGACTCCTCGTGTTTTATTTCAGCGCTTATAACCGGCCTCACGCTGTCAAACTCAACAGCGCCCCCTCTGAAAATTGAGTTATTCCATATTATCATTTGGCTTCTTTTCAACACGAACCTTGAAAGTATCGAGTTTTAGTTATATTGTATAAATACTCACCGGAATTGTTGTATCTCAGGATACATCCGATCTAGAATATTTCCCTCCCCTCCGAGCGCAGAGAATCGCATCACCAAGGAACAATTATTCTCGCTGCCCAGATACAGAGAAATTGTACTGATCTGAATTTCATTGCCAACATCTTGCTGTCTTGCTTGAAACTGACATAGAAACTTCTTTGTCTCTTTCTCTTGGAATATCACTGGCCTGTTTTGGATGTCGCTCACTGCAAATTCGGAACTGTAACCGGGACTGTTGACTGTCACCGATACTTTGGAAAACTCCATACTTTGACGGTAAAGGTTTCTGAAGATAGAGGACAGATATGATTACACATAGACGTAAGTAAGTAGCGATGAAATTATAATGAAAATTATGCGACGGACATTGGAATTACTTTATAAATACTTGGATTGTCACAGTCGACTTTACTGTATACGCCTTTTCTGTAAACCGAGCTTTGACATCAATGAATGTTGCCATGTTATTAGCATCGATTGTAACTACAAAAGGCTCTGATTGATTGACGACAGTATTCCACTTTTCCATCGCCAATAGTGCGGTACTCTCCGGAAGATTTGGTTCTGGGTTTGGAGCTTTCTTCTGTTGATATTGAAACGGATTGAAAATTGCAAAATCATTAGGACGAAATACCGGAGGTCAGTGACTCTGAATCGTCCGTAGGCATTTTTTTAAAACCTACCTGTAGTATGTTTACTATATTGGCATGGATGGCTGTCTGGTGATCGGTAGGCAGGCCTGAGGTAAGTCCTAACGCTTCCAACGCCAAGGTGAGGTAGTCTTGGACACTCGCGGATAAGTAAGCTGCCTGCAGAGCTTTTTTCAAAATATCAGCCAACAGACCCGGCCATCGTTCACCACGATAATCCCACAGCATGTGCATTAAAAGCCTAATCAAGGATAAATGTTTGTCGGTCATTAATTTATTTTGCCAATTGAAACGTTTCAACAATTATCATCGCATCAGCCTTACGTGAGAGCCTTGCCGTAGTCTCGGGAATTGTAGTATTCGTCCGCCATTTGTACAACTGAAATACCGTTTGTATTTAAAAGCTGTCTTGACGTTGAGATTATTGTATAAACATAAATGAAATTTTATTCAAACCCAGACCTAAGTGGCGACGCATCCTTGGGCAACGGTAAGTCTTGAACTGGGAAATTGCATTTCCTAAAAGCCCGATAACTATCATCTGCAAAAGAAGTAGCTCAGATAAATTGCCTGCGTCTGCCGAACTAAGGCGAAAAATTTATTCGTTGACTCTACTCGAGCTCAAAGTGGGTAATGGAATGATTGACTTACGGAATGATTGACTGTCGTTTTTTCTTTGTATCGTAGAGCTTGAACCGCCGCTGCCTCCCGTTGCACATCTGCTGGCTCAGCGCTCAATTTACCAGGACGCCACGGCCTTTGACCGTAATATTCGAGTTTATCTTGGCCTACCAACGGATCGGGATCAGGATATTCGTTTACATCCTGAATTGCAATCACACTTGAGTTATCACAGTTGTCGTAAAAGAGGTGAGGACTTGTCCCTGTATTGGGCAAAACTTTTACATACTTTACAAAGCTCTTTGCAGGCGGTTTGACGCAAGGTAGAGTGCTGCGCCGCTAGTTGAAAATAATAGCCTGGATGTTGAGTTTGAACGGCAGGGAGGCCTTGCCTGATCGCTTCGTCAAATAATTCCGCAAACGTGGAGAATTGTCCCGACATCCATGCGTGGTGCTCGAACATTAGTTCCTTGGGACCAGTTTTTGATTTGAACCTGTAACAACATATTTCACAACGGACGATAAATGTTAAAATAGTTTCCTTCCCCGATGAACTCTTTGTGGATTTTGTTTCTGAAATTAATATTACCTGTCCGTGTGAGCTCTGAATTGGGAAATTGCGTCACGTGGCAGGTTCAGGCTGAACATTAAGCGACAGAGTTTGTAATTTATAAAACTTGCTACTGTCTTTATTTCCAGAGCATTTGTATCCACCATTCTGATATCCAGTAAATTGTTGTATGCCAACTGATAGTGTCTGTAAAAATGTTACACGGCAAATTAATCTACCCGTTTGACTAGCAGAGAAACGAGCATCGGGTTTCCAATGTGTACAGTAACGATAACTTACTTGTGAGCTGTGTGCTGGTCTTGTTTCAATTCGTTCAAAAAACCCATCTTGAATTGGTGTCGGACAAACAAGTATTGATGCGTTGTCTTGTTCAAGTGGTCGCGGTGATTTTTCACAATACGGGCTTCAAGGTGATAGAAATTCTGCGCCAAGTCATAAAATGCATTCTCTAGCCTGCCGAATGGACATCATTCAAGTTAATGTACCATTCAAAAAGCGTTATATTACAACACGACAATTACCTCAGGGTGTAGCCCAGCAAGTGGTCTCCGTGCGGCAAAACGTACAACGATTTGGCCGGGAGTTCGCAAGCTGCGCACAAAGCTGTGGCACGGTCAGTCGTCGCGACGTCTTCCGACCCGGGAGGTGGCGGTGCTCCGTGCTGCACCAAGACCACGGCTATTTTTGTACTTCTACCCTCGATAGCGGCTCTGTAATTATTTATCGCGATCCATTGATCCAAGTGGATTGAGTTTACAAATTGTCATTTCCTCATTATGAAGTGGGTTCGTGGGATTAGTTAATCATTTGCACGATCACAAAATGAATAAGGTAACACACCTCAAAGATTGAACCCTCGAAGCACATTCGATCTTCTTTTCGTTCCACATCGCGTCGTTCCAATCCAAGTCATAGAATATAACGACCACGGCTGGTATGTCATTTAGATATTTGTGCATCCAGTTGCGTTTCAATATTCCCTTTGGTATGTACCATTCGTAGGAGTTCCGCTGCACAAAATAACAAAAGCAATTGAAAATGATAGGACCGAGCTGGCTGACTTGTCGAACAAATTATTTGCGTTGGAAGGGGACGATTCTCCAATTAGGGAGGCTCTCCTTGTTCGATTAGTGACATACCTTTGGTTTTACTGTGGGAAAGTCATGTGCATTATTCAACAATTTGAACTGGACAGCTGCTCCATCGGGCCGACGATTATTACTAAAAGCGTCCCATATCAAACGATGAATCGCATTGTTCACTGTATCTAATCCAGTAAGGCCGATCAAAGCCAACGGCTTTGCCACTAGTTCGGCAGGTAGCTCGGACATGACTGAAGATAACCTCGAATGAAGACTTGAGTAATATTTTATTGGAACGCTATTCACACGACATGACAAATGTCTCAAACTACTTTTGTCCTCGCGATAAGCTGCCTCCGATTGAATTGGATGGGGAAAGTATTCCGTGCCAAGAGTAGACGAGGCAGCAGGTATCGGAGGTTAGAACGACAAATTTCAGGGGCTGATCAATTCCTCGTATGCTCAGTTATGAGATATGCACTGCGATTCTGCGGTGATACGTACAACTGTTGTACCACAACTCATTACACCGTGGCTATAATTCAATAACTTCACTGATTGATGTGACAGGTAGGTTACCACTGTCTCGGCCCCCAATAGAATCGCCCAACCCCCTGTTCGAAATGACAGAACGCGAGCAGAGCTCACGCCATCTCGTGGTCGACAAACGAATCAAGACGTTTTGAAATAATATTCCACATCAACAACGGAGGTTTGAATGAAATAATCAAACAGGAAGAAGTAACCTGAGTACATGGTCAAATTTTCAGACCTGGCCCTGTTAGGACACTTTCGGATTAGACACGGGTCCCATTGGACACGTGTCCAATAATTTTTTTTATCGGACACGTAATTATTGGACACGTCCCGATTAGACACCAAAGTTTTCGGACACGTCACGATTGGACATAAGCTAAATATCGATCCACGAAAGTCCCTTTCGGACACGTCATTATCGGACACCAAATTTTTCGGATACGTTGCTA
>JAFFZH010015336.1:7985-32179 GCA_018420115.1 Euura saliciscinereae | reverse complement strand
TGGCAATGGATGAACCAATACCCGGGGTTGTCGGCTTGGATGCGTAACACTGCGAACCCGCGGGAAGGTATTCCAAGGACGTCCTTCAGCGGGGCTGTATCGAAAGCTTTAACAATTCTGCCATTCGCGTTTCTGGCCTTCAGGTCATCTAGTGTAAGCTTGCCATCTCCGTTCTCCATAGCGACTACTCGAAAATGTCCACCATGCACGTGCATGGGATGATTGACGGAGGCAAGCGTGGCTGAAACCATCGTCCAGAATTTAATGTTCATGATCTTTGAAACAACTCGACATTCATTTCTGCTTGTCATTATCAATGAATCGTTTTAAACGTACTATTATCGTAAAATACAATTTCCACCAGACTGCCGAGCTCGGCGAAGAAGATATTCGGGCAGGTACAGTAGTCCTTGTAGCAATCTGCGGCGGTAAAATTATTTTGAAGACAGTACATTTCGCTCGTGAGTTCCCGATGCTGAGTGAGTAAGGGGACCGGCGGAAAGTCAAAACTCACTCTGTCTATTTGCGCATAGGGTCCTGGCGTTTGGAACTGATCTGTAACAGTATGAGTATCAAGATGAGTATACCGTCCTTCATTGTTGGCATGAGATGAAATGTTCCAAATCTGCTCATACGCATGTATACGAATTCTTTTGGACTCACTGTAAATGTTGAGACCCAATGTCCAATAAAATGTGTAGTCTGGCTCTCCTGAAACGTCCACTGCGTTTTCCGAAGTGGTTTTGAGATCAGATATAGAAACCAAGGTGTTGTTGGGATAACTGCTTATCAGCCCGACAGGGTTCAACAGCTGCGAAAAAAATTCAAGTAACATGGACAAAATTTGCTTATGCGTTGTGATATTTTTTGAAGAAAGTTCAGCTTTATGTTGTAAGAAATAATTGCACTTTGATTCGCTCACCACTCCGGATCTATCGGTGTCATTGTATGTAACAATATACTTCAATGGGTCAGCGGAAGGTGCATTTTCGTAGTGAAGAATCGCTAAACCGAACGTTGAACTGATCGCGCAATTTCCCAAACCTCGAAATTTGATCCAATAATTTCCAACAGACTGAGTAGCGGTTAAAACAAAGTCATATCGTTCTCCAGCGTTGATTACGTACGATTCGACTACAATGAAAAAAAGGGGAAACAACATAGTCCGTTTATATTGCCAGTCCATCATGTTACCTCAACAGACATGTTGAGTAACCAGAAGAAATCGGTAACATTGTCGTATACTTCTGCTGTTTTATGTTATCCGATTTGATCATTTAAATAGGTTGACTCGATGTTTATTTCTACTAGAAAAATTTGACTCACCCTCGACTGGCTCGACGGAAGCTCCGTCACTAGCGATGACTAGCAGCTTGTGATTGTCCACGGAAACTTGGACTGGACAGTAAATCGCCATGTTCGCGATCGACCTAAATCTGTACCGAAAACCCTGAAAATATAATAAAAAATTGCGAGGAATAATTACTCGTCCTCACTCGAGCTGACATCCTATATTATGCAGGGGTAGATTGTGTCGCAAAGAGTTATCAGAGGTTACGAAAGTACCTGCTTCACGGTGAAGTTTGCCCTAGGTGTCGTATAGTTGACACCGCCTCGTGTATAATTTACTGTGGCAGCGTATCCATTTATGGTCAGGCTGTGCCCAAGTACTCGAATGCTTCTGAAGAATGTAGACTTGACTATGGAACTTGTTGGCTCGGCGAACCAATGCCAAATGACCATCACGTGTTCGGGAAGGTCATAGTCGTAATATTGGGCGAGGATGTCGTTTGCTCCACGGACCACCAAACTTCCAAAGAATCCGTCAGGCTCCTGGATGCCTGTTAATGTCAAATAATTATTGAAAGTGAAAATGAAGTTTTCCAGAGTTGACATCAACATCGCTGGAAAGATAAAGGCGATGCCAAGAAATGTTCGGCAGACCGGTCAGATAACTGTAAAAAATTATCTTTGTAATAACTTGATCGAGTACAAAGTCAACGTATGTTACACCTTCCATCATGCAACGATGAGGTTTCCGGGATTTTATATTATGGTAACGCACAAATCGCTCGGTGTTATTGTTTTAACTTCTGATTCTTTCTTGAGCAAAAATGAAGTTGATGAATTGATGGTACGAGTGAAGAAAAAGTCTACTCGTTACCCTTATTCGTCGCTCTCGAAAAAATCTCAACCTTTGAAATGACATTCAAAAATGATTATGCCTCGTAGGCTTTAGTAGAGTATAAGTTGCAAGCATATTGTACATACCAATATGAGAGTGCCATATATAGGTCCCGATTGGGTTGGCTGTAAAATTGTAGACAAATATACTTCCGGGTGGAACAGGGCACTGCGTCACGTACGGAACTCCATCCATGTACGGGGTGTCCTTTTGATAAATTCCGTGCCAGTGGATGGTGACGGCTTCGCTTCCAAACTCGTTTGCTAATGCAACCCGAATGGTGTCTCCTTTGCAGACCTAGCGTTCAACGTACCATCAAACTTTCGCCCATAGTAAGCGTGTGATAGGCAGAGAGATGCGTACCTGAATGCTGGGTCCAGGTAACATGTGGTTCACCACCTTAATCGTACGCGGCTCACCACCGGCAGTGATGCATCCTTTATTGTAACAATCAGCTCTCGTGTATGGACAATCACCACAGGCAATCGCCATCGTTGAGTACTCAATGAGGCTGAATTCATAGTTGCAAATTCGCGTGTCCCCTTCGACGCATTGCCTGTAGCATTCGTTCGCCGCGCCACCTTGCTCAGCGCCCGCGCTGTGCCAACGGGTGGGGCGAAGGAGCGACCGCTCCAGGGCGTCTATGCCTAAGGGCGCCAAATGACCGAGCTTTTTTTTAAGGGGAAACTTGGGTGAAATTTTCAAAATGACTATTAGAGGTCGTATAAAAAAATCCTTCCAGCAGTTTTTCAATAATGATAGTATGGGCTGTGAAAAAAATTTCCAGCCTCCTGCAATGAAAGCGTATGCGCAAAAAACCTAACCTTGTGAAGAAGATTTTGCCCACCGCTGCCGAAAATTCCTTGCGCATACACTTTCATCGCAAGAAACTGAAAATTTTTTTTCACAGCCCATACTACCATTATTGAGAATCTGCTGCAAGGATTTTTTTTATACACCCCTTTTTAATATTGTAAGAATCAGAAAACCTATTTTTGGCAAATATTACACCAAAGTCTCCTCTTAATAATTTTACACTCCTCCACAAAATTACGGGTCACCCGATTTCGCACTGGAACATTTTTGAGATTCAAAAATCCAAAGAATACAATCATTCAATTATTTATATGCTAACTTCCGCCCATAATAATTTTTTTTCAAATTTGAGCTATGATTTTTTTTTACTAGGTTCTCCAAATTTTTCCGAATAATGGTTCAGAAAACTTTGACACCTTGGGGAATGGAAACCACTTATCGTACGTTGCTGATTCATAAACGATTTCGAAGCTTGAAATTGGTTTTTTCAAATACAGTTTTTATTTTCGAAATTCGAACAATCGTTCTGGAATTACCCAATCTGACATCATATTATGTGAGTTGTTAGTCTTCAATGATTTTATCACAGAATTGGCAAGGATTAAGGCTTTGAGTCCTCAAAATTGATGATGTGGGGGGGGGGGGGGGGGGGGGGGGGGGAGAGAGGGGGGGGGGGCGTCATAAAAATATGTCGCACCAGGTGCCATATGGCTTAGGCACGGCGCTGACCTTGATCAAATTACCCAGGTTAATTGGTGCAAAAATTCAATGATAACGTAGATGTTCGCCGATCATTTCGAGTCTGTCTTTTGCCGTATCGCTGATGATTGCGCGCGAAGCGGTACATTTTGAGAGGTACGAGGAGTGTCTTTGGGATATCGAGAAATCTTGAGGACTGCAACCTTCGTACGTTCAGCAGAAATTTGATCAGATTCTAAACCTACGACTTATGCATGCTCTAACTATATTTTCATTCATTGGACTTACCAACTGCTTCCGAATCAGAGTTATTGATCAACAACCCCGCCATCTAGAACATATATAATACGTTAACGGCTGTGATACGAGTAATGCAACTTCGGAAGTAAAATTAAATACAGTTAAACCCCGCGTTATACTGCAATTCCGGCAACAATTCAATCAAACCCTTACGGAAAGAACCCCTCAAAATATGACCCTCAACTGACCCCTCAACTTTCAGGGTGATTTCGTACCCCTAACTTGACGGTCGACCCTTAATTGAAGGATACCTTCAACTTGAGGACCAGCTCTTAAACGGGGGTCCCCTCAACTTCAGGGTTAACCCTGAAATAGGGCATTGAATGAGGGAGACCCTCGACTTGAGGGTTGTCCTCGACTTGGGAACTAATTTTCACCGTCACTTTTCCAGCTTCGGGGTTGACTCTTCAACCAGTAAGGGACCCCTGAATTCCGGAATCAACCTTTTGACTCTTGGAAATCTTCCTTTAGGGTTCGAGGTTTGGATACCATTAACGCTTCACGGTTAACCGTAAAGATTTCAGTAAAACTTAGCCATCTCAATTGTGAGGGACGCGGAACACCACCTTCCAAAGTGACCCTCACCTTTACAGGGCTGAGTCTCAACTATTCAGGGTCTTCCCTGAATTTTAAGGGCCATCCTTCAACGCTTAGGATTGACCCTGAACTATCCAGGGTCTTCCCTCGATTTTCAAGGTTGACCCTGAACGCCTTTAAGGTTATCGCTAAATTTTCGGAGGTTGTCCCTCAATTATCAGGGTTGAACCACCAATTTTTCAGGATTGACCTTCATCTTAATGGATCAACCCTAAAAATCAAAGCGGTTCAACCCCGAAGACTGGAGGTTTGACCCTGAAATTTCAGGGTTTCCCCCCGAAACTGAGGTTTTCACCCCAAAAATTGAAGGTTCACCCTCAAACTTGAAGGGTTTCTTTCGTAAGGGAAGTGAATGTATGAATGGGAAAGATAAAGACTGTACGTACTGACCTTGGCATAAAGTTTTGGAGATTTGTAAGCCATTGCACTGCTGGCCCCTAGTGCGACGCCAAGCGCCAAGCACAGTATACGCCTCATCATACTTGTTAACGTTCGGAGTACTGAAAATATTTCTTACATTCACTTGATTTACATTAGGAGTGCAGTCTATTATATACGATACCTTGAAGGTAATGTCTTACGACCGAGATGTTTTCAGTACTATTGCGAGTCCCTCCTCTTCCATCGTATTTAATACAACCATGGCTGTACTGTAATTCGAATTCCTGAGGACAACAGACACATGCGGTTCGCTATCAGCAATTGTTGATAGAAATTCACTTGAGCTAGCACGATTTGAGGATTGTGAAAGTTTATTATTTCAAGCCGCACGACACTTTGGCATGCAATTATATACTATTATAGTATCACGCTTTTTGTATCGACTCGTTCCTCATCCAGAAAGGCACGAGGATCTGGATAACAACACGTGCGGGTTCATCTAGGCGGCACAGCGTACCAGCACGACTTGAAGATCGTAGATAACAATCCTGCGAAGCACATGACGTGACTTACGTGCCATGAGTCCGAAAACAAATCATCATGAATCATATCTTGCGTCTACGTATCACAAGCCAGGCTGTTGTTCTATCTCGTACAGTGTTCACAGTTTCGAGTACATGAATGGGCTCTATAATCGACAGGCGACTTTGCTAGAACACGCTTATTGCATTTCGATAGCGATAACAATCGATTATTCTGTTGAGGATTTTGGAAACCCCTGGGCTGAGGCTCCGGAAGAGAATTGGTTGGTGGATTTCGATGGTGGAAGACGCCCCAGAGCACCTCGGATTATCTGTAACACTAGCTTCACCCTTTTTCTATGTTGCATAAGTTTGCTTAATGCCCTTTCATTGGTATCAGTTTTCATGTATGTACATACATACAATGGTTACATTTCTTCCTTATTATTCTCATTATTCGATTGACTGAACAATGTGCTTAAAAATTTACCAACATTTTATCACAAGTTTCTTTTGCACAACTTGCCATGTATGACATGTTTTACTGAAAAAATACTGGAAGGATATTCGGATTGAACTTTCTTCAGTTATTTCAAGAACTGAAAGCTCGATTTCAATGATCAATAGAAAGTCGTGTATCGGAGCTTTGACACAGGGTTCATTCGATAAATACGCGCGCTCGAGGAGCTGGATGGGGTCCAGAATCCTGCGAAAGCCGGAAAGTTACTTCCTGAATAGACTCGTAGCGGGTTCTTGTGATGAACGGCGTCCCTTAAGGTGAAATGAAAGTCACGTGACCTCGATATTATTTACACTTGGAATTTTCAAGCGCTATTTTCTCAGCCAAAACACATTCGATTGATGTGAAATTGATATCAGTGACGTAGAAAAACTGAATGAAGGGCCTGCCAATCGTAGATTTTCGAATATCGAAAGACATAATCAGAATTTTGTGTATCAATATTGTTCTGTAACCCAAGGAGGTGCTGCCCCTCGTGGAGAGAGGCGGCACTTCCTTGGATTACAGAACAATATTGTTAAATAACTGTTATTACGTCTCGATTTTCGAAAATCCACGATTGGCAGGCCCTTAATTGAGCCTTAAAAGACACCGTAACAAACAATTTTTTATGAAATCTTGTACTCTAAGGGATTTGGGTGAGCAAATCACTCGAAGGAAGATTGACATCCCACTCTATTGGATTTGCGCTGTTTTCAGTATCACAGGAGTGAATCCAAGAAATTTAGAGAGTATGATTGGAAATATTATCCTTTGTTGGATAACTTTGCTATCTTCGGACTCTCATTGGAAGCTATGAACATACTTTTTCGATTTCGGAGTACGATCAAAAACCATTGAAATACTCCTTCAAAATGAATAAATTTGCAGAAATATGTATCTTCACCAGCACTTGCGAATACCATCTTGAATTAGACTCAAACTCACCCTATTCGAAGGTTAATCTTCCTACCCCGTCGAATTGAACCAATAGGATCGATCAATCGCTTTTTATGGTAGAAGCATTAGAAGAGGCCCACGGGCAACCATCGCACTGAAGTTACTGGATTTGAAAAATGTCCCTTATCACCGCCAAAAACAATCGGCTCTTTTTAGACTCTAATCTTTTTAGACGTTAATTATTAACGTCTCTACTGATCGACTTTTGCGAATTTTGGTTCATGGCAACTTTGCCAAACGACCTCAACCTTGTACGTAACTAAGTTAAGTGACTCGTGAAGTTTGGTGAAACAAAAAAGTGGACTTCTATGAGATTTTACGATTCTTTTTCTTCAGGACTGTCTTGCCTTGTGAGACTGAGACTTCGTGCCGGTATTACGTACAGCAAGGTCTGCTGCTGCCGAAGAGGCGATCGTGAAGAGCTTCAATCGCTCCTGTAGTAATTCCTATAGTCAATTGCTTGCCTTTCAATTTGATCTGAGATCGTCCACATTCACAGAATCCATTGCCGATCTCCGGTTATCGCCATTAAACGCGGTCAATTGGAAATGATATGGCGAGATTTGTGCACTGTGACACCTCCAGCACTGGATTTCGAGCGGTTGTACAGGGTCACCTGCACAGACCGAACGCATTATTTTCGGGGGCAACCGGCAGCAAAAAATGTTCTACCTGATGAGTAGATTTTAATTGAAAACAAATGATTGACGAAACGTTGATTTGGAAACAAAAGCGACTGAAAAGTTACACAAGCGCCGGCATGTAGGCAACTGACCACACAGCTGATAGCGTTAGGCACTCTGTTGGAACGAAGTGTTCTCTGAACACCATTGCCAATTGGCAGCCACACTAGTTGACATATTTTGCCAATTTTAGAATCAGGTATAATCAACTTTTTTTGCTAATGAATATTTTTTGGAAATTCCAACGCGAGCTCCAAGAGCAGAAAATTTTCCAGAAATTGGGACTATAGCGAGTATCCAAAACCGATCGTAGCGATAGGAAATAGCGAGGCGAATCCTCCGAAAAATGCGATTTTTCATCGATTTTTACGATTTTGACGGCTGCATAATTGCTCGTTCCAATTTTGAACCCATTTTTGGCACATTTTAAGGTATTTCGAATAGTCCAGGACTTGAGAATCTGTGTTACCGACGAAATATACAGACAATCGTATTGTCACAATCCTATCGACTGTCGATAACATAGAAATTTCAGATGCTCTCAAGTCTATGTTTTATAGATGAAACAAAAACGGGTAGTCTGCTGATATGAGGTGTGATTAAACTACTATCTATCGAAGACCAGATCGCGAGATAAGAATGAGTGCAACGTGTAATTATTCGGAAAGTGGATACAGTCTTTATAAGAGTCCGTTCTTTTTATACGTTTATCTCAAGTTCTCACTTGAACACGAGTGTATGTAATGTAGATATTATTCGAATATGACTTGTGAGAGTTCATCCAAATAATTAATCTAATCGATATTGAAGAAAACCTGCCCTACTGGAAATGTTGATGCGACAAATCATATAATGTTATCAGCAGAATCATCTCGCCATTTATCATATGATTTATCTTGTGAATTTGACCAAATATGTGGAAAAATCACAGAATATTTCCATGTATGCATGACTCATCAGATATATTATAAAACAAATTACGTGATGAACTATATGATTTACCATATGATTTTCGATACATTATATCTGCTGATGCGCGTCTGTATGATTTACCATGTGATTTTTTACATACTCGTCCGAAATCACAAGGTGAATCGTATGATGAACGACATGATGATTTCGCTCATAACATTATATGATTTATCACATCAACATTTTCAGTAGGGTGATCTTCAAGTTCCCATGATTACGGTATTTTACTAGAGAAAAAACCGCCTTAAAAATCGCATCGTGTAAACGTAGCTTGAGGTGAAATGTCACGTGACCTCGATATGATTCACACTTGGAATTTTCAAACGCTATTTTCTCAGCCAAAACACATTCGATTGATGTGAAATTGATGTCAGTGACGTAGAAAAACTGAATGAAGGGCCTGCCAATCGTGGATTTTCGAAAATCGAGACGTAATAACAGTTTTTTAACAATATTGTTCTGTAATCCAAGGAAGTGCCGCCTCTCTCCACGAGGGGCAGCACCTCCTTCGGTTACAGAACAATATTGTTACACAAAATTCTGATTGTGTCTTTCGATATTCGAAAATCCACGATTGGCAGGCCCTTCATTCAGTTTTTCTACGTCTCTGATATCAATTTTACATCAATCGAATGTGTTTTGGCTGAGAAAATAGCGTTTGAAAATTCCAAGTGTAAATCATATCGAGGTCACGTGACTTTCATTTCACCTTAACTTCGGACGGACTGCATTAAATATCTTTCAATATGTATAGTAACCTGCATGATGCGTACAAACAAGATAAACACATTGGCATACGATCCAACTACAAAAGAGTGTTTCTCTTATAGATGCACATTGTTCATTCAATTTCCGAAGATATTCCACTTACCGCGAAGCTTCGTCCACTAGAAGCGATGTTCCCAATACTCGTCATCGTTCTCCACTGCTTGGAGGTATTTTTTATTAATTATTATTAAGAAAATTGCTGCAGTTCCGGGCCAAGTATATCAAGAATCATTTTTTAATCAATGTATATTACGCCAAGACGATTTGTCAGAAATTGAAACAACGATAATGCTTCAGTTTTCAGTTAATGCTGCAGAAACTGAAACTGCAACGTACAGAGCAGCAGTTGTTGAATATTATACGGTCAGGGAAGGTGATAACCCCGAAGATATATTCAACGAGAATGCGAATAATTATCAAAAATTCGTTCAGAAAGCTTCTGAATCCGTGAGTAAATTTTGAAATAAAATAAAAAGTCTAAATATTCTCGAGCTTTAGCTAATTTAATACTGAAACACCTGAAAAAAAATTTTAAAGTCATAAATTTGGAACAAAAAATTGAACAACCCTTTGATGTTTCAATTTTTTCATTTTTTTTTTAGAACGTTGACATTATAGTATTTCCCGAGAGTGGTTTAACAGACGGAAGAACTCTCTCGAGCACTTTTACGGACAGGGAAACTTATCCCTTGTGGAGTAGCTACATTCCAGATCCAAAAACCTCTGCTAATCCTTGCACAGAAGACAGTAACACATTGGAGGTAAATTTCGAAGTATCTGCAAATGATTAAACGTCAGATATCATCACGAGAACTTTTGTCCAATATTATGTACCGCACCTATTTTCTTCAGGCAATAAAAATCGTGTCTTGCGCAGCACGGAATTATTCGATGTACGTTATTGTGAATTTATCGGAAAAAGAATCCTGCATTAATTTCGAAAACAGCAACAACTGCAGCGACGATGGGTATCTGTTCTACAACACAAACGTCGTGTTTGATAGAAATGGATCCATTATCGCTAGGTGAGTCAATTTAGAGGGAATTCATCCAATACCGTTAATCTGATTATATATAACACACCGCAGATACCGGAAGTACAACCTTTTCGGTGAAGTTGGATTCAATACCACAGAAATTCCCGATCTAACAACTTTCGAAACAGACTTCGGCGTTACATTCGGCGTCTTCATCGCATTCGATATACTCTTCAGAGAGCCAAGTTTGACATTAGTGCGAGATATGAACGTTACAGATTTCGTTTACAACCTTCACTGGTACTCGGCCCTTCCGTTCATGACCGGTAAAAAATACAATTCAAGCGATTACGAAGAATGATCGACTCTGTTGACTCGCTTGCCTATTTCTTCCAGCTGTACAGACCCAAATGGCCTGGTCCTACACGATGGATGTGAACCTTTTAGCTTCTGGATACAACAGGCCGATTCACGGTTCTGGCGGTAGCGGAATTTTCGCTGGTCGTCGAGGCACCGTCGTCTCTGAGCTTCCTGAAAAACATTCGAACCTGTTGCTCATTGGGGATGTTCCGATCAGACAAAAGTTCGTTGTCGATTCAGAAAATCAGGGGAACAACAGCTACTTCTCTCTCGTGTACGACATGTCTGATATAATATCGACTGTTGGGAATGATTCTGTTGGGGTCGCTGAAATGACATTGAGAAGAGATAACTTGGAACCTTACACGACAATGGAAATTGATACGACGGTGGATGAACATGACGTCGAACTCTGCGATCGAGGATTGTGCTGCCGATTCCACGCTAAAGTCTCTTACCTTGATGCAACTACCGAGGTAACGAGATCAAAAGAATTGTCTGAACGATTTTCTGAAGCAACGAACCGTTTTTGAATCCGTCATTTGAAGTGAAGCAGACCCTGTGATTGGACGCTATAATGACTCACAGATGGACAAGGCATTCGTCCGCGTGATAATTACCGATTAGCTCAATCTAACAAGATAATCATAACGCGATGACTCAATCAATTATTAGAACAAAAAAAAAACACGTTTCCTGGTATATTTGGCATCAGCTATGGGATCAGAAACTCATGAAACCATTGAATCACATTTCTTGCTGATTCAAGACTCCATCAAAATGCTGAGTCCACTTTTACAATATGTCAAATTTTCATTGAAAAATTGTGTTTCAGCGAGCACAAGATTCGGTACAGTCATGGTACAGATACCGATTCGCGGTTTTCAACGGAGTCAGAGATTACTCTGGTATCAGAACCGGGGGGATACAGACCTGTGGAATTTTGTCGTGTGTCGGAGACGACCTCGCTAGTTGCGGAAGACGTTTTTCGCAGGATGTTAAAATTGACAGTAAAATAATATTCGAAAACGTGACGATAGCCGGCGACTTTCCCAACGACCCAGACAAACTACAAATCGTTCAATCTTTGACCGATGAGAAACTCCTTCCGCTGAAAGCCGAGGAGATATTCGTCGAAATTGAGGAACGAGCGGGAAATAGAAGCATCAAGTTTTCGCTTCTGGAGCCTCAGCATGATCTTATCACGTTTGCTATCTACGGAAGAAACTTCATCGCCGATGGCTCGGACGTAACGATACCGGAAGTAAATAATTCCGCGATTGGACGATATCCGGATTCACTAATGATACTGTTTTCTTATTGCTTTCCATTCCTCAATATTCTCGGATAATTTGATAAGAAGGTCGTAAGATAACCGTCTGATTAAACTTGTATCATTCACATTCCTTGTAATGTAACAATTGGGTGATAATTCGTAAATTTTTTCCGAGAATTTCGTACACTCATACCCGTAACGAAAAGTCATAACCGCAGTTTTTAATCGATGAATCAGACACTGAATGTCGATTATCTGTGAAACGAATTTACGGTTATTGTCACCAACCATAAATGTAGACCAGAGGATTCTTCTGAACGATAAGAATAGGTTGTATGTAGTAATCGCATACAAAGGTGTGACCGGTAAATGTTGAGAAATAATTACTCCGCGATAAGAGATACAAGAATAAATATACGTCGGTGACATAAATCGACCCAACACTCAGCTTGCGTCCTATATGCGGATGTTATCGTCGACGAATTTCGCTACGTAAAAGAGAGACATACGTACACATGAATTAAAGAGTTATTTTCGGGTAACACGCCACACAGAAGGCGACTGTGCATATTTCAGTCAGTCGCAATAAGCAAAATAATGTATCCAGTATCGTGATGCGAAATTCCAAAGATTCAGTCTTCTAGACGGTCAGGCCTTTTCACATGCTGAATGGTAAATCCTGTCCTCTTGAAGACCGGATGAAAAATCAATTTTATTCGAAGAAATCCGTATCAATTATCGGTCATTCGTCGCCGAAACGAAGTGAGTGATTGTGTCTGATCGGTATCTCACTTATTGCACTACAGCGTTACCGATTTTTTATATTCTCAAAGAAATTGTGAGTGACGCATCAAACGTACGCGTGTGCACAATAAGAGATTACAGCGTGATAAGTGGAGGATATAATACCTTTTCTCCTCTTCGAATTGGACTCAGTCTGTCGTCGACAAGCAACTTGAAAGTAAGTTTATATCAAACTCAACTCACTCGTTGATAACAGCCAGTGATTAAACTTGAAGTACGTTACAAAAAGGTATTTATCACATTGCGAAAAAAAATGTGCGCCAATTATTCAACGAACTTTAAACGAATTTACACCTGTTGCGTCTGAGTTTTCATCGAAAGTTGTGTCTTGCACTATTAATTTCATTTGTCGTGATCTTTCAAAGAGATGAGAGCAGTGCGATGTAATCATAATCGTTCGATTCGTAATCCCTAATCAAAGTGCGCTCTGAAGTGGATAATTATCGCTACGACATATGTGCGATGAAATTAACTCCTCCACATTCGATTCTTTCAATTCTTACAAGAGCAGTTCTTCTTACTGTCCTCAGGGAATAGTAAAAAAGTACAGTGTTCGTGAAGGGAGTGTCACTTCAGCCAAAGAAAACGTCAGAAGTAACTTTTCACTTATCAGTTCGAAGGTGTGAAACTTGGATCTTGATCTAGACTTCACGATTTGAAATTTTACGTTAACATGAAAAAATTGACATTCGATATACATAATTGATTGAGAGACAGAAAACGAGAAATTTCTCCCAATATCTTCCGATCATTATAGAAAAATGACAATATTTATTAGTAGAATTCAATCAGGATTTTGGTACACATTAGTTTCAGTTTCGTCTAGACTTGCTACTATTTCTACGTATATCTTTTTGGAGCGTCATAATCGACTTAAATATATTGCTAAACAAGCAATGCTGGCAAAATCTGCAGCGTGCGTCATGACCTTATCATCGAAATTCAAATATTTAATTAAATCGCACTTTTACTTTCCGTTCTACACTTGGACTCTGTGTTTTTACATTTGGAGTAACATCAAATTTGCGCAATGATAGTTGATCAACAACATTCGCACATTTCCACATGTGGCATTGAGCCATACTCGCAGTGTATCAATCGCGGTACACAGAGCTACGAGAGCAGGACAGAGAGAAATCTCGTCAGTCTGCTGCACGCCGTGCACACGAATAGTAATTTTTCGAGTAATTTTCGCGGCATTGTTCTTATTAAATTCGTAATCCTTGTTGTTGTTTTTACTAAAAATTTGCCATACGTTTCTGAACTTCCTAAATATATGCGTCGTTGCGGCCCAGTAATGAATTGACTCGTGACGTCGTTCCGTGTCAACAAGATAGAGAAAGTTATTCGATACGCTGTGCAGTTGTTGGAATTAAAATAATCCTGATACTCGATTGACAATCTTTCATTTTGTGTAACAAGCCAGTTCAGACGGCCGATATTAGTGCGAATTGCGGTCATTACCATCGGTTCTCTATAATCATACTACATTAGCAAATGATCGATGATTTTTGGATTCTAGGTCTGTCACAATGCGCTCCACTAATCTACTGATTGCTGTCTTCGGATTAACGGTCTTGGCCCAACTAACTTTCGAGGTATGTATATAACAAGCACACCTATGCATCACGTAATTCTTGATGTAAATTCAAAACGAATGAAAAAGAACGAGCTGTGATTGCGATAATGCAGCTTGTGTTCAATGCATGCAGGTTTCGGCCGCCGATACGATTTCCTACATCGGTGCAGTCGCTGACTACTATCCAGTAACAGATACAACAAATGGAACAGCAGGCTCGATCGCAAATGCTAACAATTTCGTTACCATTATCAAGACAGCTTGGGGCTACGTGAGTGAAAAAAGTCATCAGTAGTTCTGGGTATGACGTA
Source organism: Euura saliciscinereae (assembly GCA_018420115.1). Taxonomy (NCBI): domain Eukaryota; kingdom Metazoa; phylum Arthropoda; class Insecta; order Hymenoptera; family Tenthredinidae; genus Euura; species Euura saliciscinereae. The sequence continues at coordinate 17,491 of JAFFZH010015336.1, read as the reverse complement.
TACGGACTTGCTTCAACGATTCTTTGATGTTTTGTTGCAGAGTGCGGACATCGTGGTATTTCCAGAAAGCGCTTTGACAACTGGTCTCACAATGTCCAACACAAACAGAAGTCAATATCCCGAGTTCAGCTCCTTCATACCCGGGCCAAACACGGACATACCCTGTGATAATGCCTCGACTGTCGTTATAGAGGTTTGTTGCAGTGCAACAATTGAACAATGTTCGTATTCTGATTCACATTTGCGTCGGTATCTATTTTCAGGCTGTACGTCTGATATCATGTGCCGCCAAGATGTACTCTACATACGTAGTCGTGAATTTGAATGAAAAGGAAAATTGCACAACCACGGGAACGACTGCTCGTCCTTGCCCAAGCGACGGTTACTTCTTCTACAACACAAACATCGCGTTTAATCGAACCGGTGGAATCGTGGCGAGGTACAGAAAGTTCAATCTCTTCGGCGAGCCTGGTTTCAACATAACTGCTACCCCCGAGATCTCGACCTTCATCACGGACTTCAACGTCACTTTTGGCAACATCATATGTTTCGATATACTCTTCAAAACTCCGACTCTGACTCTCATCACTGACTACAACGTTACCGATATCATATTTTCGGCACACTGGTACTCAGAGTTGCCTTATCTGACTACTGTTCAGACACAGTCCGCCTGGGCCTTCGCCAACAACGTGAACCTTCTGGCTTCGTCATACAACACACCAGCTACTGGTAGCGGTGGCAGTGGAATATACGCAGGAACCAGTGGGAACCTGGTCACCCTTTGGCCAGAGGAGGCGAAGAACACTCTTCTGGTAACAAGAGTACCAAAGGTCATCGACGGCTCGCGAACCTACATCGCGACCACGACATACCCGATCATCTACAACTTCAGCAACACCGAAATCACAACCGTAGTCAACATCACGACAGTCCCTCAACAGGTTTTGAAACTGGATGACCTTAGTGCATTCAACACGTCGGTGTTATCACTGACAAACGGTACAACGACGTCTTCGATCGACGTCTGTGACCGTCAGCTTTGCTGCTCGTTTAACGTCAGCAGGACGTTTGATGCAACCAGCGTCAATTCGAGCACAAACTATTACAGATATCGAATTGCGGTGTTCAATGGCGTAAGGGATCATTCTAGTGTGGCAACTACCGGTGCCCAGATCTGCAGTATCATTTCTTGCACTAATGACACCGTGTCCAGTTGTGGACTGAGGTTCGGGGCGACGGACACCGTTGAGCTGCCAACTACCTTCAACAGCATTGTCATCACTGGCAACTTTTCCAGTAACTCTACTACGTTGCAGATGCCAGACTCTTTGACTACGAGCATTCTTCCTCTGAACGCGAGCGATTTTACGTTCACGAGAACCGCTTGGTCTGGTACCTACTTGACGAATGTCACCTACAACCTCACCACTCCGACCAGCAACCTCTTAACTTTTGCTATTTATGGAAGAAACTTCTCTGCTGATGGACTTGCTGTGACTGTTGCTACAAATGAAGTTGTGTCCTCCGCTATTCTAGCTCCGCGATTCTCGGTCGCAGTCACTGTGCTCCTCGCGGCCATTGTTACCCTGTTATTTACGAACAGGCAATAGTCGAAACAGAGGTTGAAGATCAATGCGAACGATCTACCAAACCCACTAAGGGACTCGCAGCTCGGTGAGCAACACAAGCGACGATCTATGTAACGCTTTTCACAAGAACCAATGTTTAGTGACGGCGAAGAAATGTGAAGTATTCAACCATCTGCGGTATATTTGCATATCTGATTAGTTCCATTACTAATGAATTCCAGTCGTGTCAGTATTTCAAACCAGAAACAAAATCATTTATTTTATAGTCTCTCATAGTATAAGTATGCGTAATATAATATGTATAATAACGGTCAATTGTCAATAAAAGCCAAAAAACAGAAAAACAAGTTGATTGTTACTATATACTGTACTTTGTAATCTTTATAACTGCCGACTGATAAATAATGAAACCCCAATCATCATCTCCTCTAATCCATGATACGCTGGAAGGTTTATGAGTGCATATTGAGGTCGTCTTGCGTGCGTTTTACTACCGAAGTACATAAAGTATAATTGCATTCCACTTATATCATAACACCCGATGTGGGGAATCACCGTACACTCTGAATCATACAATTCGTATAAGCAGATTTGACATCAGGCCACATAATTAGGTCACAAGACTAGAAATTGTTTTTTTTTTTTCCAGACGACGCTGAATTACGCTAATCATGCGATATTGCAGAGGTCTCAACGAAATTGTGGGGACCTCTACACCACAAGACTTTGACCTTCGAATCTTGAGTTGATGCAAATATGAATAAGGCGTAGACCCCAAGCGGTGATTCCCGGTGACGTGAATATTCTTCAGCATTACTAGGTGTGAGTGTGTGACTCAACGTCACGCCACTCCTAGCTATATGCCAAGTGTTTGCAAAAAGTCATATCACAAATGCGAATGTACCCAACGCGACGCGTCCAAACAGTGGAGGATTGATTCGCGTTGTCTTTTTTCGAACTAGTGTCTCTAATCAATTACAAAAAGTTTCATTGTTTTTTTATCCCGAATGAAAAATGATGCGTACTTTAAAAATACTGATTACCATCCTGGGATTCATGGTCTTACGCCAACGATCATTCCAGGTATGTACTCAAACCATAAAGGCTTCTTTGTCTGATAGCTTGTAATGTCAATTTGTTCAATATCTGCAGGTATTCGCTGCGGATGATGTTTCCTACGTTGGTGCAGTCGTCGAATACTATCCAGTGACAAATGGAACGAATGGGACAACAATCGCAATCGCAAATGCTAACAATTACGTCACCATTATTAAGACAGCCTCAGCCTACGTGAGAATTTTTTGAAGTTGCTAAGTAACGATCATCGTACGGATGACCATTATTTAATGTTCCTTTGTTCTTTCCAGGATACAGATATCATCGTATTTCCAGAGAACTCATTGACGGAAGGTCTCACTTATTCCGATACGAACAGGACTTTGTATCCTTCGTTTAGTTCCTTTCTGCCCGATGCACAAACCGATGTGCCCTGCGATAATGCCTCGACTGTCGTGATAGAGGTTCGTTATACAAAATGTGTACACCACAATCCAGTGATATAAGTACCGATTGTCAACCTTTCTTTTTAGGCTTTGAGGTTGATATCATGCGCCGCGAAGAAGTACTCTGTTTACGTGGTGGTCAACTTGAGCGAGAAGGTAAACTGCACAACTACAGGAACGGACGCTCGTCCTTGTCCGAGGGACGGATACTTTTTCTACAATACAAACGTCGTGTTCAATCGAACCGGAGGAATCGTATCGAAGTACAGAAAGTACAATCTCTTCAACGAGCCTGGCTTCAACATAACTTCTGCTCCGGAGGTCGCGACGTTCACCACAGACTTCAACGTCACCTTTGGCCACATTATATGTTTTGATATCTACTTCAGAGCCCCAGCTCTAACTCTTGTCAACGATCGCAAAATCACCGATATTCTGTATCCCGTACGTTGGTTCTCCGAGTTGCCCTACCTCACTGCCGTTCAGACACAATCGGCCTGGTCCTACACTAACAACGTCAACCTCTTAGCGTCCGGATACAACAACCCAGCCACCGGCAACGGGGGTAGTGGAATATACATCGGGTCCCGTGGAAGCTTGGTCACTCTTTGGTCAGAGGAGCCTAAGAACGCTCTGCTGGTAGCAAAAGTACCGAAAGTCATTGACGGCAAACGGAGTCACATCGATTCCACGACCTACCCAGTGACCTACGAATTCAATGATGCAGAAATAACAACATTAAACGGCACGACTGATGGCGGAAGGCTTATATTCCAGGACTACCTGAAGCCTTACGCTACGCGGGTTCTACCCCTGACCAACGGTACCAAAAAGACTTCCCTCGAACTTTGCGATAGACAGATTTGCTGTTCTTTTCGCATAAAGCGCACCTTCAATGACGAGATTATAAATTCTGACGTCAGTTACTACAGATATCGTATCGCGGTGTTTAACGGCGTGAGACCATTTTACGGTGGAGCCTCAGCAGGAATCCAGACATGCAGTGTTATCTCGTGCGCAAATGATACCCTTGCCAGTTGCGGAGTTAGATTTGCTGCAACGGACAACGTCGTGCGGCCAACTGTCTTTAACAGCATTGTCATCACTGGTAACTTTTCTAACGGTCCAAATACGGTACAGTCACCGAATTCCTTGACCATGGACATTCTGCCTCTGAACCTCAGTGACTTCACACTCGCGCAAAAAGACCTCCGCGGAACTTCTGATAAAAGTATCACCTACAGTTTAACCACTGAGACAAACAAGCTTTTGACTTTCGCCATCTACGGTAGAAATTTCTCTGCTGATGGACTGGCACCGATTTTGATTGGAAACTGAATGGCTATTCTAGAATATCCAGAATCCTGATGGTGGATCTACTACTTTTTAATTATCTTCACTAAGGTGTAATTTTATTTCGTACGTTCCATGAGATAAACTTATTACGTAATTGTTTCTTAATTATCGATATCGATAATAATAATTAAAAAACAAAAATAAAAATAAACAGTAATATAAATAAAGTTTGGATCATACGATATTATTTTTTCACAAATATTTCTTGATGAAATAAAAATCTCCTCAAGTTTCATTCAGAGGCAGAGCAGGATTTCAGCCTAATTTAAGCCTAAATCTATGTTTTACCCATCCACTAATATCTGGGTACTTTGAATTCCGGTGCTCCGTCTCCTCCTCCAGTCGGTTTCCTCTTGTTCATGATGTTCTGAATCTTCTGCCATTCTCTGTCCAATTCCGCCTTCTCATTTTTCTCCTTGTTATACTTCCTAGTTCTTCGTCCGTCCGCCATTTTGACACCATACTGGAAAGCCGCCTTTGGCAAAGCCTCCTTGTTGTTCATATACTCGCTATACTCTTCGGGTGTGTCAAAGTCCCACCTTCCGATGGGTCCTTTTTTATTCCCCAGGTCCATTTTGGTGTAATCAACCTCGTCATCAGAGTCGTCAATGGCATCCTGCATCTCATCAAGACCCGGATAGCATTCCGCGTAGCCTTCAGGTTCTGCAGCTAGTTTATTCAGCAGCATACCCTTCTTGGGCGCGCTCTCAATGCTCTGTGCGATAGCCGGCGGTAGTTGCGGGGCGTTGGCTTTGTCGTCGATAGCCTCCTCGTCGGGCTTGTCAAAGTACGATCCCTTCTTTTTATCCTTCGAAGTACTGGCTCCGTCCTTTTTACTAGTCGACGGAACGTAGTCCCCGATATCCCCGTAGATACTGTCTTCCGGGGGTCTCGCAGTCATGTCAACTTCGCCGATTTCCTCCTGTCTCCTTCCCTCCTTGTTCTTCTTCCCCTTCTTATTGTGTCTGTTTCCTTGTCTCAAGTATGACAAAATCTGCGCTAATTTGTTTATCACGATGTCGTTAGTGGTCAAGGTTGGTGTCGTGTCGACGGTAGGAACATCAGCTTTGCTTCTGATCAGCGTCGTCGGTATATCCGCGTCTGCATTCTCGTCGTCGAGTTCTATGATGTACGCCATTCTCCCAGGACAATATAGTTCGTTCCTTTCCACATGCTTGGACCTCATGACTGCCAAAGTTTTGTGTATGTTTCTTCCAATCTTGGTTTTGAACTGCATTTCCTCCTCCTTTTTCTCGGCCTCCTTCTTGTCCTTCTCCTTCTCCTTCTTGGGCTTCACTAATTTCTCCATTTCTATTTCCTGTTCTTGTTCCTTCGCCTCTATCTCACTCCTGACTTTCTGTAGCAGCGCGTAATCCAGCCCTTTCACCAAATGTGTGTGCTCCATGTCTCCTCCCAAGAACTTGGACTGCTGTATCATCTGACGTCTCCTCTCCGCCGCATCCATCCCAGACTTGACATCCGGGGCGACCGCGCGATAGGCGCTGGCGGTGTTCATGGGGTCTTCGGATTGATAATCTCCGTTGTTACCGTCGCGTCTTTCCCTCGCTCTGTCTCTGTACTTCTCCGCAAGCTCGGCCATCTTGTCTTCCTCCTGTTTCTTCAACTTGGCATAGAAGCTCTTCTTCTTTCTCCTGAGCTCTGCTCTACTTCCACCCGCTATCACAGGGGTCTGAGCTGTTTTTGCCGCCGTATCTCGCATGGTTCCAGGAACGGTTGCTGGCGTTGAAGACGGGACAGACGCCCTCGGGGTCATCAAAAGCCGTCGAAAATCGTCGTTCGTCAATCGAACCGACAGACTCATGTCGTCTTCCAGTGTGTCTGGCATTTTGAATATGGATTCTTTATCGCGGGTTTATTTTACGAAGATCTGTCGATCTCAGCGCCTATGGAAAGTCAGTTGGATTAAATTATTCAGTTTTTCTTCTCGATGAGATCGAAGCTGGCTAAATTACAGGAATCAATCGAAATCTGAACAATCAATGTACAAAACAAAACAACAGACTTACGTCGATTTCGCAATATTTTTTTTTACGTTAGAAGATCAACACATCGAGTTGTGAGAATCGCAGACTGTAGGAGAGTAGTTTTATAATATTGCCATCCAAAAATCAGGAGGTAAACAATCGATCTGGAGGTCTAACTCTTTGAGGTTAGAATTCGAAGAAAATGGCTACGACACACGCATGCAAGTACACCTCACACGAAACAATGGGCAGTGGCCAATCGAAGCGCGGCCCTTCCCTTCGATTTCGGCTCGAGCCGCTGCGTTAGGCTGCATTCACATGGGCCTGAATTCACCGGATCGGAACGGAATCGGAATCTAGGGAGTTTTCGAAGAGCCAATCAGAGACGTTCCGTTCAATTCGTTCCGAGTGCATTGCGAGAATTCGTCATTATATTTCGTCGGAACCTAGTGATTGGCTGCACGTGTGTATCTGTGTGCGAAAACGCAACGAGTACAGTATTGTTGAATAAAGAACTGAACAATTGAATAAATAAATAATATTCCCGGGGCATTGAGATATTCTTGTATCTTGAATTTTTTGTTGCCATGTATCCATATTCCTACACAATAAAATGTAAATAATTGTGAATGCGTATGATAACTTATATTCCAAGTTGCACTATTGCGTAGCGTTTAGAGGTTAAGGTGAAATGAGAGTCACGTGACCTCGATATGATTTACACTTGGAATTTTCAAACGCTATTTTGTCAGCCAAAACACATTCGATTGATGTGAAATTGATATCAGTGACGTAGAAAAACTGAATGAAGGGCCTGCCAATCGTGGATTTTCGAAAATCGAGACGTAATAACAGTTTTTTAACGATATTGTTCTGTAATCCAAGGAAGTGCTGCCTCTCTCCACGAGGGGCAGCACCTCCTTGGGTTACTGAACAATATTGTTCCACAAAATTCTAATTATGTCTTTCAATATTCGAAAATCCACGATTGGCAGGCCCTTCATTAAGTTTTTCTACGTCACTGATATCAATTTCACATCAATCGAATGTGTTTTGGCTGAGAAAATAGCGTTTGAAAATTCCAAGTGTAAATCATATCGAGGTCACGTGACTTTCATTTCACCTTAAAATCCTATGTTCACATGGACGGGAATTATGAAGAGCGGAACGAGCGGGAGCCAATCAGCATGAGTGTTTTTTAAATTCCCGGTAGAAAGAAACACTCTAATTCGCCACTGAGCGTTCCGTCCCCGTGAATTCCGGCAAATTTCGGTCCATATGAACGTAGGAAAATATATTCTCATCGGAACGAAGAATGACCGGAACGTCTCTGATTGGCTCTTCGAAAACTCCCTAGATTCCGATTCCGTTCCGGTCCGGTGAATTCAGGCCCATGTGAATGCAGCCTTATTCGTTATTCGTCCCGACAGGGGGCAGCACGTACGTCGTGTCGAATAGCAGACGACGATAATGGAACGGAAACAATACAATAATTAACCTAAAAACCCAAATGAACATTTAATTCTAAAGTTTTGTGTAAAAACTGGTGTCTCAACTCTTAGATACAGTATCATATTTTCAATAAAATGTGAGGTTAACCGTTTTCTGTTTATTACACCGCGAGACATCGATGAAAACCATATTATGCGGGAATATAAACACTATTACAGTTCGATTCGGATTGGATTAGGTTAGGTTAGGATCTTCAAGGACTTGTCAATTCAGGTGAATAAAGTCACGATATTCTCGGATTGGGAGACTAAAAATCGTTTTTTGAGACTGAAATACGCCGTTTGTATCTCGAAATCAATAAACGGAACGAAGATAACCTCAAAATTTTCAAATTCGTCGAAACGAACATAACCTAAAAAGGCTTTCATTTTCTTTTCACCGTTATGAGAGATTTTTAGAACCTGTGATACAGTCGATGATCTAAAAAGCACGAAATTCTCGCTACGACCGGAGAAATCGAGGACATTTCTGAACGACAATTTTTAAACAACACTGAGAAAACGATGAACGCGGATTCTGGATCTTTTTCATCCCTCACTCCCTGCGGTAATGAGAGAACGAAAATCGATGAGCCGGAGTACCTCTGTTCCTTGTGTAAAAATTGCTTCTCAAACAAAAAACTGTTCGTCGACCACTTGGGCTCCCACTGCCTTAGGATAGGCGATGACGACGGGGAGAGTAACGTGGGATCTAGAGAAGAGCCAGTCTCAACCGTTACGACTCTAGTCGTCAGGCCCTTTGAATGCGAACTGTGCGAATTGGTCTTTGATAGAGTCTCTCAACTCGATAATCACAGACGTAGCGTACACCGGCAGGAAAGATCACAAGTCTGTCAGTTATGCGGGAAGGGATTTTTCAGACACACAGACCTTAAAACTCACCTGAATATTCACCTCGGTACAAACAGATGCATGTGCGAGGTTTGCGGAAGAAAATTCAACCACGTGTCTAATCTGATCAGACACGGAAGGACGCACTCGGGTAATGAGAAGATAAACGACGAAACAAGGGACACTGATATGAAATTTCTATGTAGCGGCTTGCTTTATACCGTTGAAAAGTAGGGACAGGCTTAAAATTCCGAATTCAAAAGTACCGAAGGGCATAATTTCGAATTTAAAAGTAACCGAAAGAAGAGTTGCACGATTTTGCCGAATACTTGCTAGGAAAAACCGTGCAAAACATTATTTTGGTACTTTTGAATTCGGAATTATGGCCTTTCGGTGCATAGGCGCTCAGAATTTCGAGCATGTCACAAAAAGTAGAACAAGAGAAACCCAATCATACAGAAAATTGGTAAAGGTGTCCCATTCGGCGTTGTGAGGCGGGTTCAAAATCCCGAACGATTTTGCGCCGAAAGGTCATAATTCCGAATTTTAAACTACCGAATGGCATAATTCCGAATTTAAAAGTAACCGAAAGGTCATAATTCCGAATTTAAAAGTACCGAAATGATGTTTTGCACGTTTTTTTCGTGCAAAACTCTTATTTCGGTACTTTTTATTCGGAATCATGCCATTCGGTACTTTAAAATTCGAAATTATGGCCTTTCGGTTACT